>JAUZST010000952.1:33242-88009 GCA_034779995.1 Parotocinclus haroldoi | reverse complement strand
ATATATTATATGAAGTTGGCCAGACAAAACATGACATATACTGTCTGCAATGAAATACACATCAAATAATTTTTTGGCATCTCCTATAGTCTCTCAGTTTTGTCTGATTTGGTGTTTAGGCAATCCCTCGAGATTCACTGACTTGCCTATATATGGACAAACACTTCCTCAGACACAACTGCTTTAAACACCCAAACCCAAGTCTACACGGATGAACTGGGGGACCACATGAAAGAGTATATATATTTTTAACAAGTCTGCTTCATGAGCCTCCACTCTTGCCACCATGCCAAGTTTTCCACACGTCAGTTGTCATCAGTCATTGTTTACCAATGGCAAATAGGATAGAAAGACTGGGGGAAAAAGTTCCTCATCAGTGATTAAAAGATGGCTTTTTACTAAATCTCTGCGGTCGAAGAAGACGAAGCAGTGGCGCTGATGTGCCTGAGGGAAAAAAAATGCTAAAAGTAGCTAAACTTGCACGCCACCCAGGCCAGACATGATTGTGTGGAGTAATTTAGTGTCTTAACTACATTACGCATTAATAAGGCTCGATGGCATTTCCATGTTGTTATTTCCAAGATTTTCTCGTACTTGAGGAGGGGCTGCTTGGACTGCGGTGGCTGTTTCATTATTACGTCATTTGTGAAGCCAGTAAAAGAGAACAGTAGAACGAAATCGGTAGAAAGAGTCAAAGCTGGTCGTTGTTCCTTATATGTAAATATCCAGCTGTTTTTTATTTGGTGCTAATTGTTATATATAAGATAATAAAGACAAATTAATGGCAAGCACAATCTGGATGCTCATTATACTGGACTTGAGAGGGAAACCCCATGGAGTTTGGCTGTCATAAACCTGGCTGCCTTTGAGCAACATGTTACTTGAGCTACGTTTACAGTAAAATCCCAAGGTGGTCTCCGGTTTTTGCACCGTATGGAAATGACAGCGGTAAAAACTTACTGTGGAGTTACTGTGTATCAGAGCAGCACCAGAGCATACATCCCTAATGCTCTCTTCTACTGCCAGGTCCTGACATCAGCTCTTGGCAGCTTGGTCCTTGATCTGTCTTAAACAGTCTGGACTTGGCAGCAGTCATTTTTGCCAGTGTTTTATCACAATAACAATAAGATTAAGAATCAAGAATGACAGACTAGGACAAGTACTCACTGGGAAACAAGAAACTTAGGACATTTCGTTGAACAGTTTCCATTGCTGGGAAATTGTCATGACACCGAAATGACGGACATACCCTTTTAAGAACACTTTCTCCAACCGACCTACCCATCCTTTCAAAGATCTTACCTTGTAAACACCACAGAATAGCCACCATTAATCATGATGAACCGTAGCTCCAGTAACCACAACCATAACCATAATTCAAATCATGGCAGATTTGTTAATGTTGTTCTTGTGACATACCCTCGGAGAAGTGGCTCTCAAAACAGCTCGTAGCTGAAATCAGAGGGAAATGAAGTCAGTTCAGAGGGATGTTATGTCCGCTCCAGCTATATACATTTCATATTGCTGCATGATGTGAAGCTCCTTAATGTGGTTCAGTACCCAAATACAGATGAGGTGAGAGCAAACAAGGCCTTCGTGAGCTTTAATGAGAAATAATAGTGCAGGCAAATCTTGGTCCTGTGATCACAGTCCAGTTCGCTTAACAAATGTAATTGACTGAATATAACATATTAGGCGAGACTACACTGATAAACCATAGACCTCATTTTGGAGCACTTCTCTGCTTTTTCCAGGTTTCTCCAGCTTTATCATATAAACACCAAACGTTTCACTCAGAATAATACAATCAACCAGTCAGGACTAAAAAAAAGCTAAGTCTAGCGTATTAGGACAAAATATTGATATTACTCTGTGTGCATTATGATGAGATTGAGGTCTATACAGTCAACACAATGCTATATTGCTCATTATACCACAGTTAGTTTTGATCCTGCAATCTGATTGGCTGAGAGACATTTTAGGAATGATCTTTTTAGGAGTACACAATAATGGCACTCGGACCAAACCTCTTCAAGTATCACTCTGCCACTTACACACGTAACCTAGCATTGAAGCCAGGCATGACAAAGCAGTAATGTCATAATAAATTACACAATATTTGTATATGAATTGAGTTCATAAAACCTACTGGTTTTGAAAATGTTTCGTTAAAAATGGGAGATCTGATTGAAGTCCTGAACTCTTAACCTATTCACAGCATGGCTGAAGAGCAACGGCGCGAACGACAGATATTATGGATCAGTCAAAAACAAAGGGACAGTTTCACTGGTATGATCACCTCTGTTGTACAACTCTGCCTTTCCATTTCCGACTAATAAAATTAACATTAATAACTTCTTCTAATGACTTGATAAACACTAACCAACTAACGGAAATTAGAACAGGATCCTAGATTTTAGTTGACACCAGGAACTCACTCAAAGTTTCATCAATATATCTGTGTTTACCGTCTGTTATTTTGGATTTTTTTTCTTGACTATAATGACTAACGGGCATAGCCTGCTGATGATGTTTTAGCAGCAGGATGCCTGATAGAACTGAATTATTTACCTTGCAGAATGTTAATAAACAAATATTAAAATAAAAAAAAAATAACTGCAATATTAAAACGGTTGTAGAATAACAAATACACTCAAGGTTTGTGTGTTATAATGAGACATTGGCACTGGTGTGCTGCATACGTAGCACTCCTTATCTTGAATTATTCCATAATTTGAAAGGCAGGGCCTATGAGGATATTTGAAATCCACTTTATGGCTTAAAAAATGTGTCCGTGGAAGTTTAAACCAGTATTTTAAACAAGTGAATGAGAATTTGAATGATAAATAATGCTTGAGATGCAGGTCTGTAATCCGTCACTTGGTTAGTTCGTCAGTGCATGTTGACAGAAACATGGCTATTAGTTTGGGTAATTTCTTGGGACCACCGCGTGCTCCAGAACAGCAGTGAAAACCTAATGACAGCCCGGCGAACCAGATGGTGCTGCTGCATCTTCAACTGGCACAAGGTCACAATCCCACGATAATAAACGTCTACCTTCAAACGTAATAATCGAATAGCTTTCATTTTTGCCCTTGACTCTCACACACCTGGTTGTGATGGATCCATCATCTTTCCAATGACCGTTATTATTTACTAACATCTCATTTGGCTTCCCTCGAGGTTTGGCAGTGCACAAAACGAAACGAGCCTATGTAAAAAATTTCACTCATGTTCATGCCCACACCCATGTGTGTACATACACTTGTAAACAGCACTCCATACGCTAAGCAACCAGCTGAGTAATAGGAACCTCTGTGTCATCTGTGTTTAAACACATTGAGATGTGTTTGTCCCACCACGGCTGCTCCTTGTGAACTGAGCCAGCCATTTTGACAGGATGTATTGAGTCAATTCTCAGACTCAAGAGGATGACCACTGCCAGCACGCGCACACACACACACACACACACACAAGATAGAAGCTGTCCGACATTCATCCTCACACTCACTCTGCAGTAGATCTTGCTGAAGTGAAAACTCTTGAAAATGCCAACCCCTACTTCACCAACCCTCCCACAAGCCCTGGAGCACAGCCAAGAAAAATCCAGGTTCAGAAAAGTCAGTTTGGAGACATTCTAAAATACTCCATTTACTTTAGATATACAATACACACCTAAAAGCGTTGCAACAACGGCTTGAAGACCAAAGAAGAAAATGGAGTGCTGATCTAAACTCCACCGGATAAGACAGAGAAAGCCAAGCAATCAGTAACATCACAAACTGCTTTTTGGAAAAACTGTGAAATCACCCTGGATCATCAGATCCAAACTTGAACTGTTATGCTGACTGTATGATTTTTATTCAGTATTTTCATTAATTCAATCACTGATCAATCCGATTAATCCTTTACAGGGTCGCAGTCGAGTCGGTGCCTGGCCGGCGGAACACGGCACAGACAGGAACAACCCTAGACAGAGTGCTAATCCATTGTAGGGCGCACACTTATACATTAGTGCCACTTTTGCATAATCAATAAACCTTAAGAATCTCATTGGACTGTTTAAACAAACCAGAGAACACAGAGTAAACCCACGCGGACACAGGGAGGACACACAGAAACAACTCCACTCTGCAGGTCTACTCAAGTGAGCCACTCGGAATGAAAATCAATTAAGTAAAATGACTGAAATTAGACATTATTTAGAACAGAAACACTTTCGCTAGTGATCTCAGACTTTTGGTCGCCACTGAATTTGTTTTTTTCTCTATCCAGTCCTGGTTGGGTATAATGGTATGTCTAATGTACTGGTGGCTTAAGAGTTTTCCACAGTAGGAGAACATCCCAAACTTCACACAGCCAGTAGCCAGGAGATATATTTTGCTCACGAGTGGCTTTATCTTATTACACCACTGTAAATAAATGTACACTGTAACACTGCTTTGCACATCCTGCTGCGATGATGTTCAATGAAGAGATCTCTCTGTAATTATCCCGAGTCCAGGCCTTTTATGTCCCTGTAATAAACTTTGTTTTAATTTCTAACAAATGTGCAAACCTCTCATTTCAAAATGCTTGTAAATTACCCCAGGGATAAAATGATTTTTTTTTTTCGTAAACAGAGTCATTTCTATATAAATGTAAGTGCAGAAATGAAGTCATCCTAGCTTGTTACTGTACACCACTGGGTTGCTGCGTACCAAAACATTACTGATGAATGGATATGTTGGACTGCACGTCAATCCAGCACTCAGTAAGCAAAAAAACAAGTTCAAATAAAATGTCGAGCACTTTGGAGCGTCTCAGCTATGGGAATGGTCTTGCTCCAGACCAAAATCCTTACAGGAGTCGACTAATCTTCAGTCTCCAGAGATGTTCCTGTCAAAGGCTTGACTCAATTAGTTTGTTTGCCTCTTGTGTTTGTGTGTCAGAAAGAGAACGCTGCTTCAGAGCAGACACTGATGATTCTCCCAGCAAAATGTATGCCTTTGTGATCAAATCTTTCAAACTATTTCTCAGATTTCTCATTCATGTATGACAAGAGTTCCCGTCTGTAAAAGGCTTCAGCCAGGCCAATAGATCGCGGGTAGATATATGAAATGGGACAGACTACTCCCAGGATAATGTGCCTCCGCTCATTGGGCACAGGGGAAAAAATGAGCAACCAAAATTTACACCATGTGCTTCCACATTCAGGGGATATACACATCCATGTGTATAGACAAACACGCGTTTGTCAAACTGAAATACACACTTAAATTGATGCATAATCCTTTTCCAAACAAATAGCATATTTGTACCACTATACCAAATCTGTCCTGACTGACAGAAAGAAACAAAGAAGATTGTTTAATCTGGATGTGGGCACCACCATCCCCCCCGAACAGATGTCTGGTCTGTTCCTATAAAAGAGACCGGATAAATTGACCTTTATCAGAGCAAGTGTTGGAGGAGGTTTTAGGTCAGGGCGAGGGTGGCCTGAAAAACGTAGGTGCGTAAGAACGGAAGAATCTGGCAAAAATGGGACAGAGTGGGCTTTAGAGGGAAATGCCACTTTTCAGCAACGGTGTAAAGTCTTCTACAAACGTCTGAGCATCTCTGGTGAAGACTATTTTGATCTTACAACGTGCAAGTCAAGCAACCTGGACCTTCTGGTCAACAGCATAGTGTCCTAAACACTGCACCAGCACAGCCCATGCTATTATCTATAAGTCTATATTTGTATTCGGCATTGTTTGTGAATGTCATATATCATTTGTGCCCTGCAAAGACCTAGTTATTTAGAAAGCCAGCAAAAGATCTTCTTTCAATCAGATCTTTGTTTGTGTACCACCTCGTCTTAATCTATAAATCCCATCACGTTAACCGCAAGTATTTATAGCTCGATCAACCTTGGACAAAGCAATCTGCAGGAGTATGAAGTTACTACCACCTTAAACATGCAAGCTGACTTTTTTTGTCCAGGGAGTATACATTTTCATTTACATTTAGTCATCTTTAAAAATTACAAATCTGTTGATTAGGCAATAGTGGTGCTCAGAGACTGAACAACAAGTCCACTGTGTCACACGTGCACATGTATTAAACAGCTTACTGAGAGCTTAGAGACAGTTCTTTTACATAGATATTAACAAACATATATACAAGACACAGGGAAATCAAAAGTGCAGAAAACAGAAGAGACATTATCCCCACTAAGACCTTTATGGAAGGATGGCCGGCACTGGGCAGTTCAGACTGGCGTGGGAAGCCCATTCCACCAGTGAGGAGTCTGAAACAGACCTGGCCTTGTGGGTTTCTTTCTTAAAGAAGGATGAACCAGGTGCCCTGACGCTGAAAACCTGATTTGGTTGTATACGTGGGTGTTCTGTGTGTGTGGTGTAATGCAGAGTGTAGAGGTGTGGAAAGCAAGAACAGGTTTTGAAGAAAGATCGGGCAGAATGACAGGAGAAACCTTTGGTAGGTTCTGGTTGAATGCACTGTAGTGGAGCTATTCATCTTTACATGTTTTTTGAAGGAATTGAAAAAAGAAGCAAGGTGAGAACATTCATCTACAAAAATGCATCTGAGTTTAGTATTTCATACTAACAGGAGTCCCAAAAGTCTCGCCTATAAGGTCTGATCACAGAGCTGTGTGAATAGCCTTGCTGCAACGTTTAAGGAACCAAGCTCCATAAATATTTGTTGCCTGGATAGAATTTGTGTCTTCTGAAGAATACTGTACATGTTGTTTAAATGAAAGCTTTGTATGGGTCTTACGGGACAGCGTGTGTACTCTTTTTGCATCTGTTTTCCATTCTGCTATAAAGAATACATTTGAAATGACACAGTCCATCTCATGCTAATTGCCTGGACTCTGAAGATCTGTCATCTGCACATGGGTCGGCCCGATCTTGCCAATTCCCTGCATGCTATATCGGTAGTCCTGCATTGTTTTCCATGCTGAAAATAGGCCAATATCAGAGGAAGACAGGGGGATAAGTTAGCATGTGTGTGTGAGCGTGGACGTGGATGTGAAGTGGGCTGGTTTACGAGAAGCAGCGTATCAAGCGGAAAGCGTGCCCTCTCATTCAGTGTATCCACAGTGCAGAGGCGTCCAGCAGATAAAGAGTGGAAAAGTGCAGGCACATGGTCCAAATCACAGGCAAGGTCTACAGTCTCAATTTCCAAACGCTTCTCCTGGTGAGAGACGTGATGAAATTGTAGTTGGAAAATTCATATTCTTTCATTTAACCTGTGGGACTGTGGTGGAATGTGGGTAATACACTGGACTATGGACCAGAAGGGGTCCTTGAACAAGGACCTTAGCCCACAACTGCTTGGACTGTAAAGCTGTGTCAATTGTAAGTCGCTCTGGAAAAGCTGCTAAATAACCGTAAAATAATAAAATAGCTTGTAAATTTATAAAGAAATGCTGACAAATATTGCGTTTCAGCAAAAGAATGGCTACAAATCAACATTGAAACTAATGTTGCAGCAGCTCACCTACCCCATGAACCAAGTTTAAGTCCTGGTACTGATTTCCATACAGGCATAATTGGTCATGTCTGAGAGATGAAAGTCTGGAAGAAAAGATCATCCCCCAGTGCTGCAAAAGCTAACCCTGTCCAGCCCTGATATGACTGGAGCAGAGATTCTGTTCAGTGCTGCTTATGGTCGTATGCAGATCTAGTCTTCCTTAATCTGCTGTCAGTCAGGAAACTGCATTAATTACTTCATGACAGGTGAAGTGAGGAAGCTCTCGGTCTCAGGGGCACCTCTGACTGTTTTCATTGCCCCATCAGCTGTTCCTCACTGGTGTTGTGTCCACACAAAAGGCCTCGCCACCACCTGAAGCAGCAACAAGAGCCTCTAAACAAACATATCTGAAATTCCACATAGGCTCTACTGTTATTAGATGCAAAGCATTTGGCACCATAGCTGTGGAGAACCTAATTCCTGACAATACAGTTGTCAAATCCAGTCCAGTTCAGTTAAACATCTCTTTTAAAACTTCCATGTGAAGCTTCAGGAATGTTTCTGACGGTAGAAGACCAACGTCAAGTACGAGAGGTCATAGAAGGTTTTTTTTTCCAACACAGGGCATGATGTGCCTGTAAATTACAGAGATGTGCATCCGGATGTGACTAAAATGGTCAGAGCAGCGGTGAGTTGGATGAACAACAGCAAGTATTTTTGTCTGTCTTTTTCTTAGGGGAGGAGGATGAAGGAAAACACCGACACAACCGATCCGGACATTATAAAATAAGAGTAGCACCTGTGAAAGAGGAAATGACCTTGTGATCCCTTCTAAAGGTTGTGCTATGTGGAAAGGTCTTAACACAAATTGTTAGTTTTTTTTAATTGTTTTTCACTACATTTGCACAGCAGGGTCGCTCCCTGGCCTCCACAGGGACGTTCTGGCTTTAAAGGATTATCTAACAATCTGAAAAGTCCAAATCTGTGTATTTAGGTTTGCTTTTAAATATCGGTCATATACACTTGCCCTTTAGGCATATGCTAGCGCTTAATATGTTTACTGAAGCTGTCAGTGCTGTAACTGATGAGATATAGGTGAAATGTGTAAAAAGGAAATACTAAAGAAGGGAAGTAGCTGTCAGTATCTCCCTCAATTTGTCAGACACACTTCATGTAACTTGGATGGTGTACTAATAAAACCCACTTTCATATACACATACAATTCTACGGCTATGGCTTCTCTACCACAGATCTACCTTGCCAGATGCCTTCCCATTCACATACATCTGTGGCAACAAACCGAGAGACCTGGGGTCGGTGGATCCCCTGGTCAAGTCCCTGCTGGTTCACACCAGCAGATTTGTTTGACAGAGCTCAATTCATCAAATCCCCAGAAAGCTGGTGGTCTTCACCCCAGCACAGCCAGACCCGGGGTGGTCGCCACTTAGACAGTAAGTAAAACCTCTTGCCACCAATCGTTTCCTGTTATCTGACGATCACGGCGCATTCTGTAGTAGGGAATGCAGACCTGGCGAAATGGCAAGTAACTGTCAATTTTAAAACACATTGTAAGAAATAAGCAAGCCAGAGCTATTTTCAAAAAGATCCATTATTGTTTTAGGAAGGTCTCTGAACTTTTGCACAGATGTGCCATGAGTGCTATTCAGACTCCAAAAATACTGTATATCAGAGGGGACGTCTGTGACTGATTTTCTATTTATCCTCAGGGTGATGAGCAGGACATGTTTCTCCTGGGCTGCAATCACAAAACGTTTGCATCATAATACAACTGGTCATTATTTCCACAAAGCAAAACCTACATACTGTACATATTTAATATAAGAGAATGCTTTATACACATAAATAGAAATCATTTGTTATTTAGCTGACGGTATCTGGCGCTTCGTTTGGCTTTATTCTGCTTTACTCTTAAGAGTGATGAGAACATTTAAAGCCAATTAAAGCATGTGTGTTTGTTTGTTTAATGCTGTGTTCAGCATCAATAGTTATTTAGAGACAGACACAGGTTACATCAACACTGTCCTATTGACAATAATCATTCACACTCAGCTCAGGCCAATTTAGCATAATCAGTTAACCAAATGCATGTCTTTTTGGACGGTGGAAACCAGAGTAAATCCACATGGGCATATGGAGGACATGCAAACTTCACACAGGTAGAGAGGTTGGGATGAAATGGGCATGCTGGAGCTGTGAGGCAACTGAGCAAACTGCTCTACCCCCTGCCACCCCAATTAAATAATACAGTGACTCTCGTTTCTCTCATCAGAGACACTTTTGGGTTCCCTCTGGGGATTCCTGTTTCTTTCCACATTCCAAAGATATGTGATAGGTCAACTGGCATCTCTAAAGTGTCCCAGTGTGGGTGAGCATGTGCGATAGACTGGGATCCTGTTCAGGGTTGGTTCCCAGCATAGGCATGCCTTTCCCCTTTTAGGCTTCAGACTCGAGTACGAGCACAACAACGGAAGTTAATCTCTGATAAGTACATGGATTAAACATAATGTTTTAACATTGATAATACCGCACTCCCCCTTGCCTCATAAATGGCATGCTCCAAGTCATGGGTTTTTGGCCAGATCTCAGATCTAAAGGAGGTTTTCTTAGATTTATTTACCTAATTCCAGTCACAGTGTTTCCCTTACGCAAAAAGTCAGATGTTCCGCCCCCGCAAGTGTGGACACGACAATCCAATATTGTGTTGTAATGTAATTGCATTAGCTAAACATGAGCTATCATTCCTTTTAAAAAGGCCGTGTCTCAGTGAGTGCACTGTAGCCCTAAAGCTTTGATCTCAGAATCTCCTCTGGTCTCTTGTGAATCTTTCAAACTTGATGATTATGCCTATAAACTCAAGACTAAATGTGCATCCAGCGAGGTCCAATACTTAAAACAGTGTTTAACTGGGTCAAAAACTGAAGGTAATCATGTCTGCAAAGTGTGCAGGGGAGGAGAGAGAAAAGCAAACATTTATTTCCCCGATTATCATTGTACCCCATTTATTTATGGAATTTTCCCAGGTCAGGGTCGTTGGCTAGGGTCTGGTGCCTCACCCAGAATTTACTGAAAGCAGCCAGAGGTTACTAGTCATAAAAATCCCGAAATTTGTTAAATTATCTTGGACATTAAATTAAAAAAATCAAACAATAAATAAAAATTGATCAAGATAATCATCATCAATTTAGATTTAAGGCCATATATATATAGGTCAGAGTCCTAAACAGATCCGGTGGAGTCACATGGGACAGCAGAGGACAGAGGTGCATGCTGAGGTTCTGTTTGTTTAGGATCAGCCATGTAACTCGTCCCATGGGACATTTGCGGGAAGGAGGAGGCTACATGGGTGGCCGTGTCATCACATTCACTCACAGACACACACACTCTCTCTTACAGACAGACTGACACAGACAGGCAGACACACACACACACACACACACACACACACACACAATTAGTGCTATCAGTGACATGCGTAAAACCAGCTATTTTTATGTCACTCTTTATAGACCTACAATTCTGTTATCAGGCTGCTGTTTAGAAGCCCCCCTCCTCCTCCTCTGCTAGTTCCACCATGATAACAGCTTACAACAAAGGAAAAGCTCCTCAGTCAGTGTTTGAGGAACTGTAATTGCAAGGTGTGGATGAAATTGTGGATGAAGTTTGAGGCAATAGTCTTGCCATAAAGGCAATATCTGGTACAATGGGATATTTACTGTTTCTACAATGGGTGCCATAAATCACTCCCATGCTTCTTGGAGTTTATTAACCCTGTTGGTTTCTGCCTGAAACTGAATAAACAAACACTGAGGCTTTACGGTGAAACACAAAAAAGTATAGCCACATGCAAAAGTCTCATTTAATTAAATACATTTTATTTTTAAAGCTCATCTGTAATTACTTGCGTCTGTCCACGTCATCCAAAACAGGCTTTATGGAAAAAGAGCCCGTTTTTTTTAGGCTTTAGTCTTTAGGCTTCTTCCTCGTCATGTTGACGGGACATTTGTGCATATCCCCAGACAACACTTTTGACAAATTCTGTACATATTACTGAACGTTACTGAAGTGAATTCCAGTCATTATGGCTCTTCGTTATGGTTTGATCTATGTTTACTGGAAACAGCATACAACCTTGCAATGTCACTTCCTGAGCTCATAAATATTTAAATGTAATGTAATGTAATGTAATATAATGTAATGTAATATAATATAATATAATATAATATAATATAATATAATATAATATAATATAATATAATATAATATAATATAATATAATTTGTCCAATGCACGTTTTCCTTGCATAGAATCATTAGCAATAATGGTCAGTTCTCAACGCTGTACATGCCTCTGTACTCTGCACAGCCCATAAGAATAGCCTCTCTTTCTCAGACCATGGACTTATCAGAGTACATAGGTGACATGTGTATGGTCTGTTCTTGTCAGCCAGGTGGGCTGATGCCTGGATCAGAATCATCATCTCTACTATTCATCATTACCATCTGGTCCAGCAGCAGACAGACCAGTTATTGTGAACATGTCTCTTAAGCAGCAGGTCTGTATGTGTATTTGGATCTGATACAGGTGCTCAAGAGGCGTGATGACACGTACACTTAAGCAGTGATTTTGACCCACAATGCAGGCACAGTTATACAAGAAGAGAGTAATTAAGGTTAATGTCCTTACATTATGTGCAGGATTATATGCAGGTGCCAAGTTAATTATATTAACTGTATTACAAACAGTAACCAGTACCATCACTACGGAGTACACCTACAGTATAACAGTGTAACAGTATGTTTACACTCGTCCTGTGAGCACTGATGAAGGACAATCATTTTGTTTTTAAAATTGCTATGCACAAAGTAGCTAAACTACAGTAATGTGTGACCACAAGTCTGGCCAGTGTCCATTTGGTTCAACGTCTTGTCTCACAGAACTTAATGCAGACATTGAATGCGGTACGCCTGTGTAAGAAAATAATAGAGTTAGAAATGAATTTTTAAACACATAACTTTGGATTAATTAATCAAACAATTAACAGTGGTTTAACATTGCCACCTCAAAGCTCCGAGATCCCTGGTTCGCTCCCAACCCTGGGCTCCACGTGTGTGGCGTCTGTATGTCGTCTCCGTATCTGCATGGGTTTTCTCTGGGTGCTCTTGTTTCCTCCCGCATTCCAAACATGTGTGTATGGGTTCATTTGTGTTTCCAAAGTGCCCTCAGCGTGTGAGTGTATGAATGTATGTGCCATACGCTGGATTGGTGCATTGTCCAGGGTTGTTCCCGTCTTGTGCCCTGTGCCTACGCCTACAATAATAACCAGGATAAGAAATAAGAATGTTTTCCCTAATGTATTTTACGCAAGGATAACATACTCTGTATACTCTATATGGCTCTATATGGCTTTATTTTAATTGAGTTATTTGAGTTCTAATCTGTATATGGTACAGGTGCTTCCCTGAAGCTGGACATGGGATCAGCGGTTGATAATGAGAGATAATGAGTGTCCTTATCCCCATAAGTCAACTTCTGCAGATGATCTGTGTTAAAGCATGTTAAGGGGGCAGGTAGGAGGGTACAGGAGTTTGCTGCGGAGGGCATCAGCTGGTCCCCAGCTGTTATCAAAGGCTCAGTAAAGGAGAGTCCCAATTATCCCAGCCCAGGGGCCACAGGAGACTTCACATCCGCCCAAGCACAGATCTGTCACCAAGTCCTGCAGTCTTTCATCTGGCCAATAAGAGAACAGGAGAAGGAGAGCCCAGGTGTCTGCTCCAGCCATCTGTACAGCTCGGTTAAAAAAAAGTCTGGACTTCAAGCACAGTATTGTACCTCGACCTGCAGATCCATAAGAACCTATCAACTTCAGGTGCACCTGGCTGTGCCACAGAAGAGCTAAGCTTTTGTTTTTAGGTATACAGTGGGTGCACACCTGGAGAAATCTCGAGACAAGGTTAATCATCATGTTCGTACAGAGATAACATTGATCAACCAATTGCATATGTATTAGTTGATTAGAGGTTTTTATTGTTATATCCTTCTAGATAGTCGGGCATACATCATGTCAGCACCGATAAAGGGAGGGTTCTGGATCTTAATCTGAAGTATTATTGGCTTTAATTAAAAGAGTTATGGAAGGGTCAAACTGGTACAATTCCAACAACAGAGTGGTTTGTTCATGGAGACCCAAGAATCTGAGAGATGGTTTATCACTACCTTCTATTCATTTCAGTATGGTTTGCTCAAAAGTGCCTACAGAAGCGTTTCTAAATTCACTTACAGCCAAGCTAAACAGTTGCTGGTAAAGGGCCTTGCTCAAAGGCCCAATGGTGGCAGCTTGGCAGAGCCAATTTTTATCAACCTGACAATTTAGTCTAAAGTTTAAACCACGGAATGCATTTAACATGCAGATAATAATCAGATAAATGCAGGAAATCTGATTTTGAAAATAACAGTACACAGGAACACCAGGGTTTACATAACTCAGATTTCTACAACCAGCCTATAATCTCAAAGAAACGTGAAACATAAACATTTAAGATTGAACGTTCAAATTCTTCTCGAGTACATACTGTGTTTCAGAAGCTCTACAGCGTGTTTGGTAGCCATTTTGCCTTTCACTGATGACGGATATCACAAGGATGATCTCAGTACATCTACGTCATGATGGGTATTTGAATTTGACGAAGCGTCTT
Source organism: Parotocinclus haroldoi (assembly GCA_034779995.1). Taxonomy (NCBI): domain Eukaryota; kingdom Metazoa; phylum Chordata; class Actinopteri; order Siluriformes; family Loricariidae; genus Parotocinclus; species Parotocinclus haroldoi. The sequence continues at coordinate 73,838 of JAUZST010000952.1, read as the reverse complement.
TTGAGCAAACCATTTCATTTGCATGTTAAAGAGATGAAAAATAGGTGCTGAGGTTGTACAGGAATGGGTAGATGGAATTGCCAAAAAATGCAAGTTTGCATTTTTCCTTGAGGATCTCACCAAGGTGACTGTGAGGACACAGAACAGAGGCCCTGCATGTTTAAATTCAAGCTCATAAAAGAGCTCTGACTTCTCATTAGTATACGTAACATCTGTAGCCGAGCTGATGAGCCCCTCTGTAATGACAGACATATAGGGTCGAATGAATGAAATGCTGACCTGCCACTCTGGAATGGAGCTCATAAAAACCCCAACTGTGCTCTTAACTTTGAAAATAAGGAAGACTAGTGGTCCTGTACAGATATTCTGCTTTCACGTATTGCATTACATTAGTGCCAAAAAAACAACTGGCTAAGGAAAATATACCATTTTGTTATTTCTGATCAGGAAAGGAATCGTGTCTGAGATTAATAATGCACATTCACTTCCCAGAACCCTTCTGAATCACCTGTATTTTTGCATTTATTAAACTCAGAATGAAGTTTCCAGTCATACTCGTTTTGTACTGGGAGAACCTCATTTAGCCTCATAGTGAATCAATAATTGCAAGACTTATAGACAAAATGTAGTAAAGCAGCCATAAATCATGATGCTTCCTGCACCAGGTTACACAAATGGCACGAGGCTATGGTCTTGGTTCATGGTGCGTTTTTATCTCCAAAGTTATTCTTACAGTACTGTACAAAAGTCTGAAGCCACCTTTAAATTGGTCGTTTTGGCCATAGTATACTGATCGTATATAACATGTTGCTGACGACCGGACCGAAACAATCGAACCCTGGATTTGTCACTCCATACTTTTCCACTGATCCTCATCCCAACCTTGGTGAGTTTTGCATATCTTAGCGTTTTCACCCTGTTCCCATCACAAAAAGTGGCAGCTACTCTTCCAAAACAAGCTTCCCCTGACTTTCCAACCTGACAAGTGTCAACCTGGCATCCTGATGAAATTTGCCAAATGCTGCTATTACTCAAGTGTCAGCGGAGGTACACTTACGGAACACTTACCACTGTAGGTTATAGACGTTTTTTCCAGAATCATCTCAGATATCCAATCTAATAGCCTAAGACTTTTGGACATGTATGACATGAATGTTCACCGAACTCGCAGGTTTCATAGATTTGAACATCTTAGTAGAACAGATTTTTTTTTTTAACCGTAAATATTTCTAATGCCTCCTTCAAGATTGTGTGTGCTCTTGGTGTGATCTTTGCAGGACTCCCTCTTTCCAGGACTACACAATTAATTCTTTGTATTTGTATATAATATGGCACACAGGTTTATACACACACACACACACACACACACACACACACAGGTTAAACACATATCTATATAGTGTTCTCCACTCACTCACTTTCCATACCTGCATAAGGTCAAGGTCGCAACCGGCCACACAGGGTGCAGGGTGAGGAACAGGATCAATGCTAGACAGGGTGCAGTTTTATTACAACGCACATGTAGAAACACACAGGGACAGTCTTAGAGACATAACACAGTATGTCTTTGAAACGTAGGAGGAAACCCACGCTAGTCAGCCGGAACTAAAACTCTCTGTCTCTGTAGGCAACAGTACCAACCACTGCACAACCACTTCCACCCACTAGCCTTTTCCATCCTCTCTCCAGTTCATTTCCTGATGGTCTCCTGAAGTTTAGTTCTATCAGAACATGAACGGCTCTCTCAGTTAGAGCAGATCCATGATAAGGGTCCTCTACAACGTCATTAACTGAAACACCTAACCCCACAGCCTTGAATTTGGTAATTGTTTATGTGTTATTCATTCCTGTTTGTCGGTTATTGTAACTTTAACGAAAATCAGACATCTTTCATGCAATCCAAATGCAAAGTCAGGCATGTGTGGGGTTTCAAAATGGAAAGGGAACGAGACCTCAAGGTCTGGCTTCTAATATGTTTTAGATCTGCAGTAACTCTGGTGGATTAACTTAAAGATGCTTTTTTTTTTGGTGACTCAGATCTGCACAATAGCCAGCTCAAAACCAGCGGTGCGTTGTTTATGCAGCTGGCTTGAGTCATTCATCTGGATCAGACATTTGAAAAAACTTTTTGACTGTGCTGGATGCATCAGGGATTTATTTTATGGTGGTTATTGTGACACCAATTGAGACCAATACTGAATCTGGCTCAATTCCCATAAGGGCGTACTATACTGCTCACAAAAATAAGGGGATATTTTTGGGGGGATATTTGCTTTTAAACTTTTTGTGAGCAGTATAGCAATGGGAAAATTGCAGGGTCATATTGAAATCACTTCATTCTGACCAGACTGTTCTGCTGATAGCACTACAGTAATGGGTGACCTTATCACTGACTCAAGAGGTTGTGGAGGTGGTGCAGAGGTTTATGGCACAGAATCTTATCATAAAGGAACGTCTTTCCATGCTGTCTACATCTCATCTTTGTGCCTTGATCTCATCTATTCAGTGTTGCCTGAGGGAATTTGGGAAGTCCTTTGTGGAACCCTTACCAGCCCTGGCTTGTCTTGACCATTTTTATTATTGTTCAACATTGGTCAAGACAAGACCAAGAGATTAAAGACAACACATCTCTCTGCTGGGAGTCTGCATGCTGTTCCAGTTACAGAAACCCGTGATTAAAATGGATTCTGTAAATCCTCTGTGCGTTATATCATGGATTAATGCCTAGATACAAACATCAAATGAGGTGCAAATTACCCAGCTACCAAACCCACATGGCTCTAATTACGTCACTTACATCGTTTAAAGCTGCTGAATCGTTAAAATAATTACGCAGAATAAAGAGCGTTCTTTACTTTCACCTTTTCTTCATTTACTTTTATTGAGACGGGTTATTCTTACAAATTATTTTAGGATTTATTAATGCAGCAGGGAAAATTTGGGATTGACCACTGAGAGTGACCATATGGGTTTCAGAGTACGAGCAAGACACTCTTTAAGTAGCTTTTATTGCACCCAGCCAAATGGACGTACATGAAAAAATCACCACCTGTAGCTAAAATCAACAATGGTGGCTTAAAACTTATGACTCTGGACTAACAGTGTTGTACCGAGTAGCGATTTGAGTTAGCTACCTTTCTATTAGCTCGAAGCAGTCTGTCTATTCCTCCTCACACCTCCGACCCTCACCCAGAGAACTGCTGCTTATTTGATATGTTCTCTTCATTGGACCATTCTCTATAAACCGTAGAGATGGTTGTCCATAAAGTCCCGGTAGATCAGTATTTCTGAAATACTCTGAATGGAGTGTTGAGTGCAGCTGAGCAGGTGTACCTAATGAAGTAGCCTGAGAGTGTATATACTCCAGTGAAACAAAAAAAAAACATTAGGGATTCATTTCATTTTTTTTTCTTTTTTGTGGGCAACAGTGCACCCTGGACTGGCAGTGCTCACTTTTACAGGGATGAAGGATGCCTTACTCCCCTCAGATATAGTCCATAAACCATGACTGTGTGACACCCCACCCTGGCTAGAAGGCACTGTTGGGATCTGAACCCATTGGCAGGCCAGTAAATTGTTGCAGCAAGAGTCAGGGACCCCAGGGGAACTTACAAACAGAAAAAAAAAAGATTAATATGACTCTCTAAGGGTCCTCCTGAAGAGCTTTTCCCACAAACTGAGTAATAGACTGTTTTTTTCTGCAGCCTTACTTGAAAATAATTGACATACAGGCATACCAGATTTGATGTCTGTCATATCGATGGTACCTATTCAGAACATTGTGTAGGCTCTTAACCTCTCAATCTTAGAGGAATATTATGAGATGTCCTTCCTTCGTGTTTGGTTCTGACTCCCTCATTTTTAGTGTGCTGTAAGCAAAAATGAAAACATGTTTTCTAAAATATGTGTGGGTTTATTTCCACGGGTTTGGTTTCAGTTGGGAGTATAAGCAGTGACTCAGGGCCTATATGCTACGGGATCTGTCCAAAAGAGGTACTGTCGCTAATTCTTTAGTAAAAGGCCAGGATAGCACATACGGTATAGACTAAATGAATGAGAGGTAAGACGATTTTTTTTGTGTGATTAATTTAATTCGAACTTGTGCATAATGGTTGTATCTTCCACACAGATGGCCAAAACGTGACGTTCTTTGCATTCTGTTCGATTTTTGTTCACTTTTGCCGGTGATAACTCGTTTACCGATCACCATCGCGTTGGCACTTCATAAAGAAGCTCCTGTATTTTCAGTTTGCCTCTCTGCTGGCAGCCTTTTCATAACTGGTTCAATACTGATTAAAAACATGATGTTTTATGTCATAAGGTTCCTTTGCCCTGTGTTGTTTCCTGTCTTCCTCAGGAACTACAGAGCTATTCTATTTGCAAGTATAATGTTAATAAAAATAACAGCAATATTACTAAAGTTATCAATAGAATATATTTGAGCAAAAGCTTAAACTTGATATGGATTGAACCGTCCCAGATATTTCAAGCTTTTCACATGGTGCATCTGGCAAACACACAAATTCACACAAATACAGACATATTCATTCACCACTCAACTTCTGGACTCCAGAAAAAGGAACCGAACACAATTCCTTAACTGATATATAGACCTTTATCTCACCAGAGGCGCAAGTCTGTGATTCGGTGCTCTACTACTGACTGAGCTAGCCCCAGTTGTATTGCACATCTTGTAAAGTGAGATCTGTCTGTCAGTTACAGTTGCGTTTGGTTCTTGGCACCATAGGACTCCAAATGGAAAGGTTAAAAGCACTGAAAAGTCTAAAGTGGTTCTAGGTACTAGTTCTGGTGGTGAAAGCAGAAGTTGTGTGGACGCACTGTCAGAATTGACTGCAACACATAGCAACATCACATGAACCTGAAAGACACTGGTGGCTCTGGGCTACTAATCACAAGGTTCAGAGTTCAAACCTCAGCTCTGCCGTGCTGCCACTGTTGGTCCCTTGAGCAGGATCTGCTCAGTTTAACTCAGTCTATCTGAGGGTAAATTCTGTAAGTGTAACAAATTGTATAAAGGTTTTTTTTTTAATCCATAAATTCCTTATCACAAATAACCTCAACAGCAACTAGTGTCTCTTTCTGTCCTCTGATAATCTGAGTCCTGGACTAAAACGGAAGCACTGAGCTGAGACGCTATCAAGACAGAATGTCAAGCATGCGTCCCAATTGATAACCTCCTCCTATTCATACGCAACACAAGATGGATGAGGAGCTACTGACTGAACTTCTTCCATAGACTTGTAGCCCTGGCCGGAACATCCATATTTGAGCACACCCGTTCCCGCACCTTCAGCCAGACAGCTCCTGCTGGTAATATAGAACTTATCAGGTCTGATACAGACATTGGGGCCATGGAGAAGAACAGAATCCCATCAGCACTACAAACTCAATGAGGGATGATATGGGCTACAGAGACAGTCAAATGTCATATCCAGGTAACCATGGCTAATATTATGCTGGGGGTTTTTTTCTATATGGCTACTCTTTGGAATTTGAAACTAAAAAAAAAGGTTGATTATTGTCAGCTTTCTACTCCAGAAATGAAGGCATGTCTGTGAGTTTTGAGTAATCTTTACCCGTTTCATAGTAATTACAAGTAATGATGAAATTTAGGAAAATTATTTATTTATTTATCTGTTTTCTTGGTAGGCACACAGCAAATGTAAGGAAAACTTATCTGAAAACTGCAGAAATTCAGATTTAGTCAGTAATCTGATCAACGAGAATACATGCACTTGGGTAATCAGATACATATATATATCGTTTTACATAACAATCAGATTTGTACTTTGCAAGCTGCTAATGTTGCAAATGCTGCATTCATTCCATTGTTGCCAGATCCCACAAGAGAAACAAGCATCAAGACTATGGAAACAAGCCCAAAAAACACAGTTTATTAGAATAAGCAGACCTGGCAACCATGTTTGGTTCTACTAGCTGCTTTGGGGACAGCTCTACACTCTATCAGACTCAGTTTCCAGCATGTGCAGACTTAGAAAAGCTATTTCAATCACAGTAAGGCTATACATGCACTGAGAAATCCGACTACTAAGATAAACCCAGTTTTCTCTATCGGATTGTTTTTTATTGGATTTCTAGGCCTTAGTCTGATCTAAGAAATCTGAGTATGCTGTTTACATGACAACTTGAATATACTACTTAACAATACTACTTAATAACAAGCAATACACTTTGGGCGTACCAAACGTTTTCAGAATGCCAGTGAGAAGTTAATCTACATCCCAGAACAAGATTTACTGAAATGTACCCATGACCCCAGGGGTTGTAGCTGTGCCATAAAACACACTGATTTGCAGTTCAGAGGTGAACCATTTAACCCTGAGGCTGCTCGTGGCCACTTTCTCACCGGGAGGATCCTTTTAACCTATTTATTAGGAGATGGATCAAGATCTTCAAAATGTAGCAGCACACGATGCCCCCCTCCCAGTCCACAACAGGTGTGAGCTGAATAATTCTATATGATGGTATAGCTACACAGATTGAAAAAGTTCTCTCTTGTCTTATTTTGTACTAAACAGCTTGTTTAAGGACCTTCCCGATTTACTACACTACCAAATTCTTGCCAGCTGCTCTCCACCAGAGGCCTTGAAACGTTATGAAGAAGGCTATACGCATGTTTAAAGACCTCCAGTGTCCTGTGGCACCTCGTGTCAAATCGCCCAGCTCCAAGATTTACTGAAGGTCTACAGTTACAGACGGCCACTTAATGACAACGCGTAGGAGATGTTTTCTATGGATTTTATGCACTTGTAAAAAGCTCTTATACGGCATAAAGCAATCCGCCGCTAACGTCAAGTACACGCTGGGTCATATATTCCACATCTTCAAAAATACTTATTAAATCTTTATGAGGTGGCACCAAAACCAGGCCGTCCTTTGCAGCGATGGCCAGAGTTTGCGATATTGACCCACCTTGCTCACAAAACTGGTGGTTGGCATAAAAGTTAGCACGAGTCCTCTGGCTGCTTGGAGCAGGGCTCTGCGTGTTCTCTTTGAAGTGTGATGATTTAGCCTGTGGATGCTCTGCTGCAACTGTGGCTCCAAGCCAAGAGAGCAGGTAACAAGCCTTTCCAACACAATGCTAACATCCTGGCTCTGCTGAATGACGAGGGAGAATAAAACTCAGAGCTTCAAAGCGGGTTCCAGGTTAGGGGTCGCATCGAATGATCTCAGATGAAAGCTAGGGTTGTGCCTCTGCACTGGGATATGAAAGAGGAATTGTATTGATGGCGTTACTTAGCTATGAGCGCTCAGATCTTATGTTTATTCCAGTCAGGCAGAAAGGGACGTTTTTAACAGCCAGACGCTGATGGAGTCAGCAGCGAAGAGCAAACAGTCCCAAGGTGTCTACATCACGAAAGCTTTAACTAGGCTGACTTTAGGTTATGGGAGAGGTCACTTGGCTAATCATGCCTTATTACAACTCAATTGTTAACACGTTATACTTCTTGCACAATTTTAACACTGTCTGCCTGAAACTGTGCAAAGGAAGCACAAGGCTTAATAATCAAAGTGTGTGTTTTAACCAGATGCTCTTCAAATCACCTCTGTACCTACAGGTTAAACACAACAGCCAAATCCATGTGTATGTGCTCAGAGAAACTAAACAACACAGCAGTGATATGGACATTTTTGAATTTGGCAATGTTTTTTTTTTTTTTGGAAATATGTCTCTAAAAGAGGTTTTGGTCCCAGTTGTATGGGCTCTTTCGTCCAGACTAGAATACTTCATTTGATTAATGACTAAAAACTCTATGAAACTGTCCAGAGATTTTCTATTTCCATATACTGTACTGGCCAGGATCATCCACACGTGGTGGATTTAATGCTCTCTGTTGAATTATGAGCTTGTTGAACAGTAATGAACTAGTGAATATTTAATGACAAGCTAGAACATTTTAGTAGGTGAAAGCTATAAATAATTTTACAAAGAGAGTCTAAATTATCTGCATATCTCTCAAAACTTCCCAATTCCTTCTCATTCATGACAATCTGATCTCAATCTATGACCCAATACAATTTGGCTACCAGGGGCTTCCTGTTGTATTTATCGTACCAATTCTTAGTATTTAGTGAAACGCCCCCCCTGCTGCCTCACTGAACCTGAAGATTAACTCAACAAGCCTTGTAAATAATGTACTCCTAACCAATGGACCATGGAATTGATTCCCAATGAAGAATAACGGAATGCTGCTTTGCCTGCAGCCTATCTATAGGCTAATAATATTGAGATTACATCACAAGCAGGAATCTATATTGGAAAATTCACAGAGATGGCATTAAAGTGGACCATCACAGAAAATTAAACGAATAAATGACATGCATACCGTGGTGTGATGCCACTTGGCACCAAATGGTGTGGGATCATCTACTGGCCCTCAACGTTCTATTATTTTACCCGAACGTTGTTGGTCCAGGAATCTCTGTACATATTTGTTTGCTGGAACCATGTTGGGAGTTCTCACTGAAGACAAACCTTAAATGAGAAAAGTCTAACCACTGACTCTATTGGCAGTTGGACACTCTGTAGACTTCTCAGGACTCACATCTCATTTCACTTCACTCAACCCCAGGGATTTACACTTCATTGATGTCCAGGAAGTTGGGGCTAATGATCAGAGACTGGATTGCCCATTTCATGCACTCGAAAGGTTCCCAAACACTCAAAACCACACTCAGTTCCCAAATGTACTCTGTCTCTCCTGTATGTTGGATCAAATTATATGCCAAAAGGAATAACTGCAAATGCAACCATGTATGAAAATAGTCCTGCAGCAATCAGGGTTCTCACATTCTATTTGACTATTTGAGCCGCACCCTTTGCTAAAAGTTGCACAAATCTAGGCATATTAGACAAATGCTGGCAGTAGAGTTTGAAGCTTTATGAGTTGGGTTTCAAAGGCCAAGCAGTAACACACACAACAGAAATTACCCATTTTCAGTGTTAATGTTGCAATGTGGCAGGAGGAGAATTATACCTGCTTAAACGCAACCCTTAAGTTTAAGGAGGAGAAATAATGGCCAGGGAACTTTTTTTTATATTTGTACTTGAGCACCGAGTTCTAGTAAAGGGAGCTTTGGAAAAGTTTCCATCTTAGAGACAACTGCATTATTAAGATAAATAAACCAATGGACAGCACAGGGACCATCAACACTTTCCAAGACCATTGGGATGAACTACAGATCATCCAACTTGAACATCTGGCCGCTAACGCATTGATCAACAGAGAAAAGCAAACCCACAGTCACGATCTAAAGCCTTCCTACATTAAAGAAGTCTAGTCTAAAAGGGTCATATATAAAATGCCCATAGTATTTCAATGATAAGTTCAATATGTTAAATAAATCTCCACAAATATCCAAGCAATAGAGACTGTATTTATATTCCAAGTACTTGATAGGTAAATCACTTGATAGGTGAGGGGTCGCCCACTGGTGAGACGTTATAATAACTCTATCTATATCGTATTAATCTAGGAAACGAAAGAATATCCAAGAGATGAGACTCTACCTCCACTTCCAACTGATCCCAGCAAACAAACGTGCTCTAAAGCAATGAAAGATGCTTTTCTCCTAGCACCGTTGAAGAAGGTGACCCCTCTGTCTCCTGAACAAACAATACTCCCGCTCTCATTTACTTTCAGGACGTAGTGGGGACCAGAGGTCAGGAGGTCACGTTCACATACTCATGGTTACGTGTGAATCATGCTCACCGATTCTAAGCTCTGCTTCATTTCAGCTTTTACACCAAAGGTTTACGAAACACAGTGTAATGAAATACAGGTATTAGTTTTTCTTGTTTATCCTGCATTGCTGCTTCATTAACCTTCACTCTTCTGAGAAGGCTTTCCACTAGATTTTAAAACATGACTGTGAGGTCGAGTACTGATAGTTGTAAATAAGAGCTGGCTCACTACTAGGATTCCCATTCATGACGAAGGTGTCTGATGGAGTTATGGTCTGAACTGGCCAAGTTCTCCCACAGTGGTGGTTAACTATTTATTTATGGACTTCTTAGAAGGGCAGGGCAGAGAGATTATGAACTTATTTGTTAGGGAGGTGTAAACCCATGGATGTGTCATACTGGCATGTTCAGAACAACCCATTCTACTGCCACCATGTGTCATGACTATGTTTCATGTTACTACCTTGTTAGCAGCGAGTGTGGCTGAAAAAACAGGGGTCACTAATAAGAAGTGGTGTCTCCATATTTTCAGTAATAGAATTTATGTCTCAAATCGGCATTTTGAAAAACACCCTGAAGACAGCCAGGGTTGGTTATTGTGACAAAATATTACAAATGACTCAGCTGAGGGAGGCTTGTTTCTGCAATGCCATCTTAGCCAAAACAACACCAGTCTTATAACGCACACTTTTGGTCAAAACACTGCAATAAATATACTTCTAAATTGCTGAAATGTGTGATGGTTTGATGGAATTGGTACTTGTTCTGATATTTTTCAAAAGCTTTTATGCTTTTTATAACTATGGGCTGTCACCCTTCTTTAAGACAGTCACAGTACACAAATATTTCTTCATTATTTTACGTGTGATATTTAGTAGCTTGCCGTGTTAATCCTGAAAGTGCTCACGCTCATCCAGCACCACCTGACCCTTGCCGGTCACTTAAAAAATAATTAGCAAGTCTAAATTGGTTTATAAAGGCAAAGAAATGACAGATGTGACAACTGTCACACCAGGACCATGGAACAACTACAGAGCTGATCCCACCCTAAGCAATCCTGAAAGCTATAGCAATTCAGTCGCCAAAGGCTTTTCCAGAGCTGTTAATCTACCCAGTGTGAAGCAGATTTTTGACAGTTTTATGCTGAGGTATAGATAGCCTGGGCACATAACAGGCTATGCTCGTTTTGTGTGACATGTGACCCATCTAAAACTTTTAAAATCTTAGAAAAATGCCATTGGTTCTTCTGGAACAAGAAACCTTTGCACAGTGCACATTTTGCGCTCGACTATTCCAACGGGTTTTATGGTATAGGCATTTTGATTTGAGGCTACATGAATAATTAACTATCATTCTTGTTAGAAAAGACATTTGTTTAAATTGTATCTACACCCACACAAAGGGGACACACAAATTTTAAAAGGGTCCATTTATATTTACGGTATTTAACAGAAAACCTTAGGGACCAACTTACAGCAAAGCTGCACTGTTGAAGATTGAAGGGATTGTTCGAGGGCCTAGTGACAGCTTACAATTTTCTGATTAGCAGTCCAGAGCCTTAACGACTAAGCAACCCCTGTCCCCCAAGGCACGGGAGTACGTGGAACCCCTGGCAAAGTTCTTGGGGAGCATGTGAACAGTGGATATTAAGGAACTCAACTCTGGGGTGGTAGATCTCCAGGAGAGGGGTGACGTAAATGATGAGTAGGTGGGTGAGTGTGAGTCCTGTGATTCTGATGAAGGATGCATTGTGTTTGGGGCCCGCTGAGCTGGACTGGGTCTGAGCTAACAGATTTGGGGGTTGTTAATGCTTGCGTCAAGAGTGCAGCACACTAACAACTCACAGATGTAGCCACTTCCTCTTGTTGCCTCTTGCTGGGCTGGTAGACGAGACAGAATCAGAGAAAGAGCAATTTTCTATTCACTAACATCAGGAAAAGGATACGTAGTAAATCAAGAGCAAAGCTCAGAATAATCCTTACTTTGGGAATATTAAAGGAACAGAAGGTGGGGCTGAGGTGAGAGGGAGTTTGAGTGGTCTTGATTAAAAAGTGCTTGTGCAGCCTTTTAAAGAGGAACGGTCATGCGGTAAAATCATCTTGTCATCAGAAGTCCAACTCATTAATCAAACCCTTTCATGGTAGTTTTTATAAATATTGAGCTGTTTTACTGCGAACGCTGTTGTGCAGGACAAAAAGTGGTTCTGAGAAGACAATGCAATTTCCTACGTGAGTCTTTTGTCAGAACTTACAAAAAAATACTAATATTCCAAACAGTTTTGTCTATTATTAACCCAAACCATGTGGAATCACCTTATGTGAGTCACTAGTCACAGTTTTCAATGTCCTAACTTCTCATGCCCATGTGTAAAAGACACAAAGCCGTTTCATATCTTATATGGTTAAAATGATTTAAAAGAAAAATAAAACTAAATTTTAAAAAAAGCTTTCAGCTTCAATTGATTACCCAAACAATAAAGAAACACATGGCTGGATGTTCACAATACCTCAAAACTCATCATTTGAAGCAATTTTTCACATCTGGACACCAAATCCAGAGCAGAATCCCTTCAGCATTTCTGTGCGACTTTACAAGTTGGATTTTCATTAGAAACGTCGTGTGGCAGGGAATATCAGGAGAGTGGGGACATTTTTTTGGTGGATTAACCCTACAGTCGCGGCCGACTCTCCGTCACTTGATGAATCATCGATCTCCACACATTTCTGTCTTTCATCGATGTGATCCATGAAGTATTTCAGCAGGATAGAGGAGTAGTTTGCCATTGCTTTCTCCACCCCTCCCCATTTATCCGGGCTTGGGACAGGCGTGCAGCTGTTACATGGCTGGGGTGTTTGCATACCCAAGTCAATGACAATTTAGAGACACCAATTAACCTAACACGCACGTCTTTGGACTGTGGGAGGAAACCGGAGTACCCAGAGTAAAGTGTAAACTGTGTTTACAAATAGTAAACTGTGCAGACTCCACACAGAAAGGACCCAAGCCGCTCCACCCTGGGATTGAACCCGGGACCTTCTTGTTGTGAGGCAGCAGTGCTACCCAGCGAGCCACCGTGCTGCCCAGTGGGGGGAAATGGGCAGGACCAAATTGGAAAGACAATAATATGCTATAAACTCCTAAAAAGACAATAATAACTATTATTTTGGCGCTATTGCACCAAACAGTTCCATCACATTATACATCCTTCTTCACACTGGCTCAATAAAACCTGGACGTCATTGACAGTCCATTCGTCTATGTTTTTTTTTTATTTTTAGTGTTAAGATCTGTTGTTTATACGGTCGTTTAAACATACCGGTTGAGCTCAACACAGATACCTGCATCTGGATCAGTCACTACTTTATCTGGACCAGTGTCACCACATCTGGACCAATCACCGCATACTTACGTCAGATTTTTCTAAGACCTACGAAAAAGTGCGAATGCTAGTTAAGGTGAGTTAGCTGAGCCCTTATCTAGTTTGACCAAGTTTGCTGCTCTAGTTCTTTGATGTCTGCAGAACATTAGGGAACGCACCCATCACCCCCCCACCCCACCCCGGCCTCATGCGTCTTTCAAATTATAAACTTCTTTTGATCTAGGAATTGTTCAAACAAATCATTCTTAAGATTATTATACTATGTGGCTTTTATATGACAGAATTATTATAGTTATTTAGAACACCTGACGTTTTAGGCGCCTTAGTGAGGAGATACAGTTGTTTTATGCCAGCCTTGAATGTAAAGACACTTCACAGAATAAACACAATACACAACGCTATAAAGTAAGTTTATAACTACAGTCGTGCTGTACATTACATTACAGTGCCTGCACAACTAACCCAGCTGTTTTGGCCGGTGGAAACGGCTGGGTTACAGTCGTAGCGCCTTTACATGTTATAAAACTCGAATGCAATGTGTATGCGAACTGCGTAAGCAAAAAGTAGTTGCTTACATCAAAGTAATAAACCTTGAGACATCTTCAATATTGTTGACACAGTCTATGTGCCTTTTCCTTCTTGGCTCTGCTTAGATTTACTTTTAAAGCAGTTAGGCAGACACCCTTATTCACAGTCACTTACAATTCAGCTGAGCAGCTGAAGATTGCTCAAGAACCCGACAGTGGTCTAGTGGTAGAGCCAGGAGTCTAACTCACATTAGTAGTCTAAAGCTTTAACCACTGATTCAGAACTTTCCTTATAAACTGCGCATTGTTGACATTGTATAGCGCCGGTTTATCTGGTAGACAAAACCACAATATTTAGTCCATGCAGCATTTGCTTTGGACAGCAAAATGGCTTTTTAGTTTTAGAAAAGTGAGTTACTGTAAAAAAAAAAAAAAAAAAAAATACACTGGTGGTATCACAGTGTTCTGGAAAACTAACAACATCAGACGTCTCTAGGCACTTCTCCTTAACCATGCTTACCCAGAGGCTACTCTTTATAATATACTGCTCACATTTTTTTCTAAATAAGAATAATTTTCTGAGCAGTGTAGAATGTCTGAGATCTCAGATGACAAATGAAAGTATATGAGAACCAGCTATATTCGGACCCCCACTAATGCTTGTTCATCATGCAACAACACTGAGTCATGGAAACAAAACTGTCTGCTCTCGAGCTCCAGCAAACGAGCATTTGTTGGGGTAGTATGCATTTTGAATGTTTGCATAATTTCCAGTAATCCAATGTCTTTTTATGGCAATACTTAAGAATGACTGAATAACTGGTTTATCTGGAGGAACAGTGCAATAATTATGGGGCCGTTTTATATACCCTGTGTCCTAAATGTATTCCTGCAAGGAAATTGTGAAGGGAAGGTCCATGCACGCGAGTTTTTCACCCGGGGAAATGTGACCGTAAACCTGATGTGGCAATTGACCAGGTTGAATGATTGTTTGCATAACACTTGGGGTGTGGGATCACCAGATATTTAAATTCAAATATGCATGCAAGTGCAATGAGTATAACGTTCCTTCCCACACAGAAACGGGGAAGACATGACATTGGTGTCACTGAAGTGCTGACAATGATCCACCTCCCAAATACACTGCTCACAATAATTAGGGGACATTTCATTTTGAGGTATTCCCTCATTTCTGTGAGCAGTATAGTACCTGATCTGTGCTAGTCCTGTGGGGGTCCTGGCCATGACAGAACAGTCTAAATAGGACTAACAAAGTATGTAGAGAAACAGATGGACTACAGCCTGTAATTGTAGAACTACAAAGTGCAGTGACCGCAAAAACTCAAATAAGAATAAGCATTATATAAATACAGAATGCCCAAGACTCCTTTACAGTGCCGTTATCTGATTTGGGAGACATCACTAGGAATCTCCATGGCTAAGCCTACCTCCATTACCACTTAGAGTGCCGGGAACTTGATAGACCTAACGTGTAAAGTATAACCTCTGAATCTGAACGCTAATTCAGCCAATTCAGCCACTGATCTATAATCACATGATCTGTTCAAAAGTGGTATGACCCCAGATTTGACAAAAATCATACTTGGGTACAAACATGGGTAAGACCTCTAATTGGATGACCTAGTCCCGCGGTATGTCTGAAATGAATTGGTCTCCAACTGTGAACAAATCCAAATTGGAATGGCGAATTAATCACGTTCAGACTCTGGGGTTCCACTGGACTTCTGTCGTTGCCTCAGTTCGGTTCTGTGTAGCAACATCTGACATTTTGAAATGCAAGTAGAGTTCGCATTTATCAACAGCAGGATCAGTTGCAGAGATCAGTTTAACTAAACATCTTTCATTGTCTCAGAAATCTTATTTACAGCATGCTACACTGAACATCTCTTATACAATACTGTTCTATTTGCCTTGTTTTGTTTCTTGGACTTTTTCTTAGACACTTTCAAGGCTCAATCCTGTTGTCCTGTTTCACAGACAGAAGGACGGGTTCTCATTTAAGCCTGGCTCCTGTTCAGTATTCTTCCTTATGTGTCCTTATGTCTTTCCTTGCCATTGCTGACTTTGATTCCTGAGTGGGCATCTAGGCTGCTGGGTGAACGCATAGTCTTCAAGATCGTAACTGAAATAAAGTACAATTAAATTGAATGTATGTTGCAGTGTCCATACTGAGCCACAATATTTGGCCTATAAATTTATGTACAACATGGTTTTAAAATGGTATGTTTAAATACCCACAAATTGCACTTGGCTCGTGCCAATGTGTTACCAATTTTAGCACGAAGTGCTAAACATATGGGTAGTATAATGATGGTTAAACTAACTTCTAATTCATTGGTTCGCTCACTGACCGCTCCACATGTTTTAAGCAAATGAATGCAAGGAATTTTCCTGACGCTGTGAAAGAGTTAGACAAGACGTGGCCGGAACATAATGGGGATTTAACTGCAAGAATTTGCTAAATTATTTATTTTCATTAGTCTCTGTTTGGCTGCAGGAGATGCTGCAGAAACCATGACGTTTTCTAGAGTGTACATCTGACGTGATTAACCAACAGGCTGCAACACGGCCTCCGTATCCAGTCAGCAGTTTATACACAGGTAACTGTCAATTGGTTTATGGCTTCACACTTTATATGTAATGGTTATATATGTCCTCCGATGTTTTTTATGATCAGATTATGAACAAGAGCTCATTTTTCAGTTCACCGCATAAAAGAAGATTTACTAAGAGATGCACTGACCTAGATTTATTCCATGATATATTACTGAGTGAGTTATAATATACCTGCGGTGCAGCATTTTCCCCTTCAAGCAATTTAAGCTTTTCCAGGAAAACTGTAGTTATCGACTGCACGAATAAGACGTCATTGTACATTAAATGCTTAGTCATAGTTCAGTCTGTTTAAAGGCTAATTTAGAGAAACATCCACACCACATTAGCCATTTACCATAAAATCCTGACTAACACAAAACACCAGGGAGGTCTGCAGAAAGAAAAAAGGCTTCTTCGATCCTACAGGTTATGCATGTCTTTAAAGTGCTTGTAAAATGAATTAATTTACGGTGTATCGACAATCATAAAAGTGTCTATAGATTTAAGTCATTTCCCGGAATGCAACAGTACAAAAAACAAAGATCAAGCTCCGACCGCTGATCTCAAAAGGCATGATACACCAACACCAACCAACCCATGCCAAATGGTTTCATGTAAGAGCTCAGACCAAAGCTTCAGAAACCCAAAGATGTTCTTACACTGCTCACAAAAATTAGGGGATATTTCATTATGGAACATTTCCCAATTTTGTATAGATTAGTATGAAGGGAGGTTCCAGCTGTGCCTCATCACTGTAATGTAAAATGATTAATATGCAATTATAAACCATTGAAATCCAGCAAGTATGTTGACCAGCAAATACTGAATTGCCAAAAAAAAACCTGGAGCTTTGTAAGAGAAATTGGGTCACCTGCCTCCAAGAGTATTCTGAGCTTTGGGATTAATGTTCATGAACGACTTCTGGCATTTCTATATGACCTGCACCACTCTCCTCTTTCAACAGGAACAGCGTGCCCTCAGCTGACCCTTGCCTTACCTTTTCTGAAATGTCTTGTTTCTGTTCCTTTGTCTGAACGCACACATCACAACTTTTTGAACTCCCTTGTTCCTCTTCTGGCTGTATAAAAACTCTGCTGTTCCAACAATAAACTGGATGAGTTGCTGAAACTGACAACTGCTCGTGTGTCTTCTCGTTACCTGAACGCTCAGAAAGTCTCCGAGAAGGAACCCGAACAAGCTAATTTCATTGTAAACGTGTGACCAAATAGAATGCATTTAATTAATGGTCAAAAATTGTAGTTCACAAAGACGTTTCGGTTGAAACAGACTTCCATTATTTGGTAACACCATCCTTGTGTGCCTTTGTAGCTTTATTGTATTCGGAGTAATAGGGTCTTTTTTATTTTTTGGCTGAATGACTCATCTGGACATGACTATGAAGTTTCAGTTGATTATGATTCACTATAGTCAGCACATCATCCTCAAGGATCACGGCTGAAGATTTGCAGAAGACGGTAGCATTTTGGGGTCACCAAGTCTCCAATTTAAAGCCACCTCTATGCCAACAAACTATTTGGATGGCCGTCAGAAAAAAAAGACAGTCCTTTCATCTAACCTCAAACGTAAGCGTCTGGAGTTTGCTAGACACCACTGGGACTTTGACTGGAACAGGTTCTATGGTCAGATGAGACAAAATAAAGTTTTATGGAAGCAAACATTCAAAGCAAAACTGGCATGATACTGAAAAACAGTCTAATCCCCACTCCTCATTATGGTGCAGAACTTGTCATGATGTGGGGCTGTGTTTCCTCCACAGGCCATTTGTTATGAAACATGGCATCGTAGACTCTGCCATGAAGCTACAACTGGCTGGTAGCATTAGAACAATGATCTATGACCTACATCAAAACCTACACAGGAGCAAAGAAGCCTTTGACCAGCAGTAAATCTGTAAATAAGGTAGGCTGAAGATGACTGTCCACAAAAGGACTGTTACCCTGGAGGATCAAAAGACTGAGAATGTTCAGATCGCATCAAGCTTTATAGATGCCGGACAACAATTTTTGACCCGTGATTATTTCTGAATGAATTTGCTTCAGTTACAGATAGAATTTAATAATCTAACTGTGAGATCAAGCTAACTAAACACAAGGACGTGATCCATTTGACCAAGGGTGAAAACAGTTCTGAAGCTGACGCTATATCAAAAGAGAACCTCTTTCTAATTAACGTGAGAATGAATAGCCATCATTAACATCTGGGCGTAATTAAAGGCTTCTGGAGTACACTGGCATGGTTCAAGCTTGGTGTCAAACCAAACGGCCAGTGTCTCTATTCCTCTTTTCTCTACAACTGCGATTCAAACACGGTGACAAGACATCATTATTTAAGAAGAGAATAATTATCCTACCTCTAAGGAACACGTGCGTTCCCAAATCTTTTCCACGGCCTTCTTGTTGTCATGGGTTGAACGTTGGCTTGTGCAAATCCACTGGTGCCATCTAGTGGGTAGAAGAAGCTCCATTCTCAAGAAAAAAAATATGTCAGGGGAAAAAACACTTTGGGAAGGTCTGTCAGGGTCCTGCGATTCTTGTGGACTCTTTAACATTTACATTTACATTCAGTGGTTTAGCAGACGAGCTTACAGCTGATACACAATTACAATTCAAACAATTGAAAGTTAAGCCTTGCTCAATGACGCAGAGTGGCAGCTTTTCAGAAGAGCCCTGGACCTTCCATGCAGAGTGTAGAACCTTAAACCACTGAGCCACCACAGCCCCATGGACCCAAGCACATTAAAAAATGTAGTCATCTATCAGAGCAACTTACCACAGATACAATCTTACAATCCAAGTATCTGTTGGTTAATGGCCATTATGCCAGTGACAGGACTGTGGTAGCCTAGTGGTTAAGGTACTGGACTCTTAAGCAAAAGATCCAGGGTTCAAATCCCACCTCTGCCAAGCTACAGTCCTTGAGCTAAACCCCTGCAAGTTTCTCTGGATAATGGTGTCTGCTAAATGTATTATGTTTATTCATAATTTTCCAGTATACAAATTCAGTCATTCAAAGCTAACACTGGTCATAAACTCTGTCAGACAAGTGTTAGTTCAGGTGACTTCCATACCCTTCAAAGAACTGTAATGGATAAAGTGGTTATCTTTAAGTCTCTGGCTCGAAGGATATTTTTGGATTTAGGAATAGTTTCTTCCCAGGGCCATTAGAACCTTAAACAACACAGCTGGGTCAAACTGCCTTGGCGTTTGTTAAACTTTACAAAAAATAATATTATACTTTAATAGGGTGTCATGGTGGTACAAGTAAACCCGGTTCGCAGATCGATCCCATCTGAGATTGGAGTTTGCATGCTCTTCCCATGTCCGTTTGTTGGGTTAATTGGCGTTTCTAGATTGCCTTAGTGTGTGAATGCACGTGCCCTACAAAAGATTGGTGCCCTGTCTAGGGCTGTATCTGCTTTGTGCCCTGTGCTGCTGCCTAGGCGGGTATGGAAATGAACAAATAAACAAACGGTAAACTGGGAGTATAAATAAGTGTAGTACTTTTAATCTGACATTCCTTCTACTTTAGTGATAACTAGCCGCGCGACCGTCGTGCTGCACGTTGACAGGTTATAGTAACGTAGTGGTGCCACCTGTAGGCAATAAGAAGGATTGCGATAGTTAAACTATATTAGCTGCAAGGTCTCGTACATTCAAATGCATCTACTTCTTTTAATGGCACGTGGCTCAAAATATATCAGGGAATTTGATCACACAGTAGATGCCCTTCATGATGCAACCATGCCATTTGCCAATGAGTTTTACGTTGACTGGTCGAACTAAATCCCCCCCAAACCCAAACCCTCCTGGTGCTGCTTTTGCCCACAGCCTTCCCTACTAGATACCACTTCTGCCTCATCTGTACAGCAATCAGCATCCCTGGACACTTCTCCTACACTTCATACTCACTCTTCGGCCTTCTGCCCTCCGGGAAAAGGTACCAGAGCCTTGGATCCATCTCCACTAGACTGCTGAACAGCTTCATCCATCTTGCTGTCATGATGCTGAACTCCATCCACTAACCCATGCTTCTAGACCGTAACACATTCATTTACAGCAACACCTTTAACTCAGTTTTGCACACTACACCACATTGAAAACAAGAAAATGCTCAGGAACCTATTTGCTTACAAAAGAACCTTTTGAACTCAGTTATTTGCATCTACACCAGAATTCTGTTTGCACGTCACACCACAAAACATTTTGCTATTGTAATTACACTGGTCCAAAAAAATGAGGGGATGTTTTAAAATAAATATGAAGAAAATGCCACAAGAACTGCTGGATAATCTGATCCTGTCCGTGCCCCATCATCACTGTCAGTGTTTTTTGGGTGATCATACAACCTATTGAACCGTCAATATGGGGGCACTCTGGTCCAGTTTGATGTTTCTGTTCACCTCCATGAATATATTACTTACTACTCAATTATCGTAACTGAGTTTGCATCTCATTTGTATAATCGAACAACTCTCTTAGACTTTGAATTTGCCTTTCTGATTATCTTGTTTGATGAAACAAAAGCAAATGCTTCATTTTGCTTTGCTTCATTTTCATTTTGAAACATACCCTCGTTTTTGTGAGCAGTGTATATTATATTGCAGTGAAACAATTGTTTATCTAATATTTAATTAACTGTAAGTTTTTTATGTAAAGGGTGAGTGAGAAACTGCATTTTGATTCCTCTATATGTATTGCTAGATATATAGTGAAATTGACCATTAAAAATCCTTGAATCCTAATTATCCACTGGTCTCGGTTCTGCGGTGCTAGATTTCCACCTGCAGGCGGCGCAGAGACAGAGAGAGGCTTGCAAACATCAGTCACGCTCTCTCTAGTTCCGGTCATATCTACACCCTTCGATAGCTCAGTTGGTAGAGCGGAGGACTGTAGTGGATGATGCGGTTATCCTTAGGTCGCTGGTTCGAATCCGGCTCGAAGGACGTTTTTAGATTTAGGAATGGTTTCTTTCCCTGGGCAATTACAACCTTAAAAACACAAATAGAACATTATGAAGTATTTAAACAAACTTCCACTGATCTGAAGCAGCAAGGAGTTTCACTGTATAACTGAACATGACACTAAAGGCATAAATTCAGTACATGAAAAAAATCTATACTAAAAATGATCCTCACATGTTTAAAAGGCAAATAACTTTGCTAGAAAATTTGGGACCAAATGTCCCCCAAAAGGGGATATTTGATTAAATGAAATTTTGTGACTATTTGGGAGCAATATAGTTAGTTATAAGGAACTGAAATCTTTGCAGCTCGAGTCAGAAAACACCTAGCGCTGGTTAACCAGTAGGCATTTGTTTAGCTAACCTGGCTATCTGACAATGGCATTAGCCAAGCTTACCGTGCACCCAGCTTTAACCGAACATAAGTTCACCCAGTGATATAATTTGTCTTTTCAATACATCATTTTTACATATAAATGATTAAATAAAGTACATATTGTCTCAGTCATACACTTTCCCCTCGAATAGACCACATGGTGGTGCAGAAGCAGACTTAGAACTAAGTAAGTTAGAACTTAACTAAGTTAGTTCAAGTAAGCAGTAACCCAGGAATACAATCCAATCGGCCTGCATGGATCTGATCTAAATAAATCAACAAACACACAAGCAAAATGTTTTTTCTTTTTCAGTCTTGAGTGATGTGCTGAGTGAAGAGGTGAGTTTTGCTTAAACACAGCAAGAGAGTCAGCCATTGGGACATTCAGTGGAAGTTCATACCACCATCTGGGTGCCAGAAAGGAGAAAAGCCTTGCTGCTCGTCTTCCATTCATCTTACGACCTACATCAACTAACATTTTCGATTCTTCTCACATCTCAGTGAAGGAATAGCACCCAGATTGAGTTTGGGATACCCAAACTCTGGCTTAATGTAAAATGAAACATCCCTCAAACAAAACGTGAATAAGCTTAGCCTGGTAACGACATTGCTCACATAAATTCGAGGACATTTCATTGTGGGATATTTCATTTTGAAGTATCTCCTAATTTGTGCGAGCAGTACATTTTTAGTCTTGAAATTTGACAGATTCCAATATGTATATTATTAAAATGTAATAAATACATGTAAATAGGGACCAAGTAGGAAAGATTTATAGAAATTGCACAATTGCCTGCTTATAGTAAGCGAATACTGGTCCATCCTTGGTCAACGACATATGATTCTGAGCTGGTGGCATGATTGTCAGTCAGGATTTTCAGGATTGTTTAATGTGCCCCTCTGCAGATTCACCATCTTAAACCTGCACTAGACCAGTAGCAACCAGTTTAAACCAGCTCGGAGCAGCAATAGAAATCAGTTCTCGGTTTTAGCAGGGATTATATTAACAACGTGTGGTCAAATTAACCAAAAATTTAATGCAAGCAAAATAGAAGCTGTTTCATTTGGAAATGTCCCCTAATTTTTGTGAGCAGTAGATTTACCAGTTGCTGTATTCCAAGTACTTAACTTAATCCAGCATTCTGTACAGAAAAGGAAAAAGGAATTGCTTTATGCCGTGATAGCCTCATTCGCCTTTTCCCTCCCATGAATACGTTCTACAACAGAATAGTTCACACTGTTAGCTGCAGTACATCTGCAATGTCCCTCCCTGAAGGAGAACCCCAGTGCAGATCTCCATGCTGGAGATATTTTTATACTACAGGGGAACAAAGATAATAGAAGTTGCTTATCAGCTTTGGTGGATGAATTTCTAGTAGAATTAGAATCCAAACAATAATGTAGCTTACATTATGAATGTATTGAATTAACATGACCTTTCGCCTTTCTCTAAATCTCTCAACTGCCCCCCCACCCCCAACCCCCTTCTCTCGCTCAGGTTCTCTCCTTCCCAGCAGCAGTGTCAGTGAGGGCTAAAGCAGGATCTGGCTTGCAAATACAGCCGAGGGGCATCGTTACCCTCTATTTTTGGTCAGAAATCCTAGCTGTATAATCACATGGTGTGGTTTTCTTGACATCAATGAACAATGAACTCCTCATTAGCCAAAATCGTCCAGATAGGTCAAGATGAAGAACAGGATACCAGGTCATGTCTTTGTCCTTATCAAGGTCACAGGATGCCTATCCCTGGACGGGACACAATTCAGATGATTGTGATATATAATTTTTTATTAAGGCACTCAAGCCCATCACTGCTGTTCACTGTAAGTCCCAGTGCTGCCTTCTAATCTGATCATTCATACATCAAAAGATCCCATCCAGGGCACAATTATATATATATAACATTAATACATAACCATTCAGGCGTAAAGTAAATACACGTATTAGATTTCTATTGTTAAAAAAGGGTCCTGTCTGATAAGTGTGCTGTACTATGTGCTGTCTGGAAGAGTGTGGGGGTATATAGGGGTATTTAAGATACCACATGTATGAAAAAGTGCTAAAAAAAATGAATCCCCAAAGTCTCCAGACATATTTGGGATTACAGGACTCGTAACCAATCCACCTGAAAGGTAACCACTCTAATTTCGCTATTTGTTTTTATTTCAACACGTAACTCACTTTTCATAATACAACTTTTGACTCCATAAATATATACTGATATCATGAAAAGTCTTAAAGTTTTAACTGACTTGATAACTAATACTCTTGGTCCCGACTAAGCCTCAATGTGCAACAGTCTCGGTCTTGATTTGGACTCAAGTGTCTAATGGTCTTGACTATATCAGTACCTGTTATATAAAGGCTGTTTCTAATTTCATAAATAAAGTGAAAGCAAGCGAGGTAAGAAGGGCGATAAGTGAATCACACAGCTTCACACTGAAACAAGATGTCATCCATCTTACATAGTAAAAAAATAAAAGGCAAACCATTTGTGCAGGTCATTGTTGATGTTAAATAAATAAATATATGGGAAACTGCAGTTTAATGACCATTTAATCCATACGGGTACACGACGGTTTCGTGCAGTATGCACAACATTGTTAAGTACAGAAAAGAAAATGGGGTTCAGACATTAAGCGAAGAGGTATAATGCCGTACTCAAAAGACATTCTGTGATTTCAAACATTTGCTTTTTTTTTCTTATTTTTGTATCCATATGACGCTGTCCTGTGGGAGAGTCTGTATTAGTGCAGCTCTTTTCATTCTCACTGTGTTTCTGATGTAGTAGCAGGTGTCTGTGCTGTTTGAACAATACCACCAAGGAGCCATTATATTGGCTAGAGTTCATCCAACGTCAGACCACTTGACATTTTCATTCTGGATTTAAAAAACTGGCGCTTTTGCACAGCGCAGCTGCTTTCACGTAGATTGCGTTCGGCCCGGTTGCCTCTCTCTACACGTCAGCTCAGCGCTTACACCTAAAGCGTCTCGACCCGTTCCTAACTTCTCACCGTCCAAATAAACTTGTTTCGGACTTTAATCCCAAAAAAGTTTGCGCCTCGCTTTCTCCTGATGGCGAGAACGTGCTCGAATGGGGCTCAGAACGGGAAAAGACGGCGTGAGAGTGCGGCCGTCTGTGAGCCGCGTGGAACTGGCAACCCCAGCAGCTGCAGTCGCAGAACGCCCTTACAAAGCAGGACATGCAAGCAGCTTCTGACGTCTGCGGCCACACTGCGCTACCGACGCGTACCGAAGTCGCGCAGCGCCAACCATGAGCACGAAAACGCCACGGACGGCCCAGGCACGAGACCGATGAGTCTCTCGACCACCGCATGAAGCGTTTACGCTCCGCTTCGAAGAGTATTTACCGCGCGGAAAGCGATAAAGGACTCATGCAGGGGCAGCAGCCCGATACCCCGTCATGGCGGCGCGGAAAAGAGGCGAGCTTTTTACCATTTTGGAAACGGACACAGACGAAGCGAACGGGACCTCGGACGGAGATGAGTGTCCGGTAAACCTGCCCGTGGACGTCAAGTGGTTCGAGCTGCCTTTCAGGGAGCACGAGACTGACGAAGAGGAAGAGCCAGAGGAGGACGAGGGGGAGTCCGGGCTGAATAACGCAGCAGCCGCTGAGGCGGACGAAGACGCCGCGGATTCTGCAGGATACGTCGCGGGAGGAGGCTGCAACATTATTTTGGTCACGGGAAACGGAATCGAGCACGAGGACTACGAAGATGAGTCCTACTACACAAACAGCAATAACAACTCTGAAACCGCGTCCACGGATTCTGACATTGATTTCTCCGACCTGGAGGAGGAGGAGCGCCCGAATCTGTTTGGCTCCTATGGTGTCCTGGACGAGGAATGCGTCGCTCCGGACTTCTGGGGAGAACCAGACCAGGTGATTTCCATCGAGCCATTTACCGCCGACTGTGGCCCTCAGCACACACTAGGGGATGATGCTGACACTTTGGACTATTTCCGGTTGCTCTTCCCAGAGTCATTGTTTGAACACATGGTGGAACAAACAAACAACTACGCCCTCTATCGACAAAGCAGGAGCGGTCGATCTGACACCCACTGGCACCCTACTGATGTCAGGGAGATGAAAGCGTACGTGGGTCTGAACGTCCTGATGGGCATCAATCAGCTTCCTGATTATGGTATGTACTGGGCTAGTGATATTTTCATAGGCAATGCCGGCTTTAAGAAAACGATGACTGCTAGGCGGTTCGAGAAGCTAACTCAAAACCTGCACCTGTGCGACCGCCTGTCGGAGCCCTCCAAGGGCGAGCTCGGGTATGACGGGCTGTACAAAATCCGACCGCTGCTTGACATAGTGGGTAGCACCATGTGGGAAGCCTACTTACCCAACCGCTGCTTGACTATCGATGAGTGCACCATTACAACGAAGGGCCGTTTCTCCCCGGCACAGTACATGCCCTCCAAACCCATGCGTAAAGGCTTGAAGGTTTGGATGCTTTGCGATTCCCGTACAGGTTACTGCCACCGGACACGGATCTACATCGGTAAACCAAGCGATGACGGGGCCGCCACTTTAGTGAGCCACCGCATGGTCACGTCCCTGGTTCGAGGACTGGAAGGACGGTACCATCATCTCTTCATGGACAGCTTTTTCACCTCTGTGCCATTGTTACAGCAGCTCCTGATGAACGGCCTGTACGCCTGTGGGCCGACCAATCCGAATCGGTACGGCTACCCCGATGCCCTCAAGCCACGCAACGTGGGCAAGCTGGCGTCAGGCGAGTTCTACCAGTGCCAGCATGGTAATCTCGTGGCCACTGTGACCCGGGATGCCAAGATGGTCAGCTGCCTGTCTTCCAACTCCGCGCCGGGCATCGTGGGCATCGGACCAGGCAAGCGGGACGGAAACGGGAGCGACGGGGATTGCAGCGGGCTCTTAAACCTGGGGCTCGCTCGCCCGCTCCCGCTGCTTCTGTATCAGGAGAACATGCGCGGCGTGGACCTGTGCGACCAGCTGAGGGAATGCTACCAGGTGGGGCGGCCATGCAAGAAGTGGTGGCGCTACTTCCTGTGGTTCTACGTGAACTTGTGCATCGTGAACGCCTACATCATTCTGCGCGAGAGTCGTGCTGGCATACCGCCGGCGGGTTTTAACGGCAAGGAGTTCACACAGAGACACTTCCGTGTCCGTCTGGCACAGCAGCTCATCGGGGACTATCAGGGCGCCCGGGGGATGGAGCGGGCGGCCCGCAAGCGGCACGCCGACTCGCCGCTGGAGTACGGGCACCGACTGGAGCGCATGTCAGAGCGCTCGCGCCGCTGCCGAAACTGCACCAACAAGGGACTTCGACACGAAAGCGTGTTTGGCTGCAAGATCTGCAACGTGCACCTGTGCAGAGGCGGCTGCTTCAGCGAATTCCATAAATAAGCCTTGCTTCCATTTTTATGAGACTTTCTACTGTTTATGTTGGTTTGCCTTTTACACTTGGTTATGCGACATGCTGGTTATCCAAAGGTAATTGTTGCAAGTACTGTAATCAACCTTAGAGACTAATTTGAGTCCTAGTTGTACGTCATAGATGATAGAAATGCACGGATTTACAAGTCAAAGCAATCAGCAGTTATAACATTTGCATTAGTATAGAATGTTTTCTCAAAGTATCTTTCGTATTGCCAGCCGACGGCCTTTTTTTTATAATCGTGAACTCAAATTTTATTGAAAAAACAGGAAACGGGCACACACACACACACCGCAATAGCGGCGACCGTTCAACCCCCCACCTCAGTGGGTTCTTATGCTTTTCCAAAATAAACACTCCCACAAGAAAGTCCCGTTTGTAATCAGGTGATGTGTGAAACCACTAGACTAGGCCACGAACGCGACCGCAGGCTCAGAATGACACGAAACCCAAACATGGTCCGCCTTGTTGTGGGGACACAGCTTGTAACAATTACAAGGCTGAAAATGGCTCCGGAGTCTCAGCGGATGGACAGATTGTAGCCGCTTTAAGAGCGCTCCAGTGGCCGCAGCGAGACCATCTGCGCTCAGGCACGGGGAGCCTTTAATAAGAGCGCAGTGCCTTTGCATGAACCACTCGAAATGAGAGAGCGAGAGACAACCGAGCTCTCCACACTCCTTCAGTGTAATCTGTTTGTGTTGCATTAGATGGATGAAGCTTTTGATTCGCAAGCCACGCCGTGGTTTCACAGCTTCAGAGACCTGGGTTCGATTCCCGGCCCGGCATCTGCCTGTGTGGAGTTGTGTGCACGTTCCTGAATTGGATGAAGTCATTAGGCTATGTCATTAGGGAGTGAGTGAGAATGAAATTGTTATGACAGTACTGGAGATTAAACAGAGTGGAAATTAGACGGAGTTTTAAGTTCAGGCTTGAATTTGTTTGACATTTTTAGCTCTTAAGCACAGATTAGGGCAAGTCTGACCAAGCAACATCGGCATTTAACGCCAGTTGACATTGATTGAGCAAAAGTCCAGAAAGTTATACGGATTTATAGAAGGTATAAAGCTTGCAGTATGACTTCTAACACCTTCTAGCTTAAATCCTGGCTCACTCCACAGTCCAACGTGGTTAACTATATATGTCATTTAGTGTCCATTAATAATTCTTGAGCTGTCATGTTATAACCAGACCTCCTCCATGTTTAAAGATTCACTGTAGGCCTTTCAAGTCGAAAATATTTGATGGAGAGTATTATTTACAGGGAAATCCTGATTGTTTGAGGCTTCAATTGAAAAACAAACAACACTGTTGTGTAACAACAACACACTACAGGTCTGTATCACCGATATGACTTAAGCCTTGTTACGGGCTTAATTAAAAAATACCTTTCTAATTCTTTATAATTTATTGGTACATTTTATAATCCTGTTTTTCCTAATTAGGTTCCCAATAGAGCTGGCGCCTGTCCTTAAGGAAGGCACGCCTAAGCGTACCCTAGGCACCAGTCCTTTGCACGGTTGGTTTGACTTTACTATTGCAGCTTTGGATGATAATCCCGCCAACGGCATCCCCTTAATAAAAAAGAATCGAAAAGAAGAAGTTTAAAAAAAAACAGTCACAAAGTTTCCATGCAATGCCCAAGCTGGCCATAAGGCATCTTCAGGACTCGAACAAAGGGCCATGTGGTGGTTAATGAGGGTTAGACTGGCACCTGAGAGTATACCTCTAATGTTAAGGATATCTATAATAATATAATGTGTCTTTTATTGATGTGTGGTTGGAAAATTTAAGTAGTTACACTGAACTAAACTTAGGCTATTTCACTTTATATAAATGAGTATTTAGAACTAAAATGCAGAACTACAATTTCTACCCAAAACTCAAAATGCTTTCAATTCAATGCAACCAATGCTTTGGGTTTGCTTTAGTTTTCCAAGTATATATGTTAAGATGTGTGCAGTAACTTTTTTTTAGAAATGTGGCAGTCCAGTAGCAACTAGGGTTCAATGCCTGATGTATTTTGTACGTACGTTCTTTGTGTCTGTGAGGGTTTTCTCACAAACTCCAAAGACAAGTGTTAGGTTAACAGCCGTCTCTAAAGTGTCCAAGTGTAAGTGAGTGAGTGAGTGAGTAAGTGAGTGAGAGAGACAGAGAGAGAGAGAGCACATGAACCCTGTATCGGAGCGGTGTCCTATCTACAGTTAATCCCCACCTTGCTCCATGTGCTGCTACTCCTGACCCAGAAGCAGGTCTGCTTTTATTAGTTTAGAAAATAAATGAGTGAATATTTAGAAATGTAATTAATTCATTCATATGATGGCTGATGGAAAGTGGGAACAACCCTAGACATACACACACTCACAAACTAAGGGCACTTTTGAAACGCCAATTGGTCTATCACATGTCTTTGGAACATTGTAGGAGACCAATTTATCGAAAGCAGACACAGGGAGCCCATACTAACCCCACGGTGGAGTTTAAGGTCGGGCTTGAACCAGGGACATTATAGCTGCCCTCAGAAAATGTCACCGCTTGTATTTATAAAGCCAGCAAACCATTTGCCCAGAGCTGCCTTTTTATACCTGTAGCAATTCGGTTAGATTGGCTTGAGGTATCGTTCAGTTCTGGGACGCCAGAATAAGACTTTGCTTTTTAATCCAGCTCAGGAACCTGTGGGATTTCAGGTAAGACTCTGCACTTCTGAATCAGGACTGTTTATTATCAGATCACTAAGGGTTCTGATCAGCTCTCCTGGCTGCTTCATTGGCCGCTCTGATGGGAATTAAGCTCAGTCTCAGCACAAAGTTTGCTGTGGAAAATCAAGTTGTTCAACTGAACGACATGTGCTGATTTTATCTCCCCTCCTGCAGCGCCACTGAGCCGGAAAGCCCGCCTCTCGGTTGGGGCATGGGCGTGGTTTAGGCTGTCCCACGGGGAGTCGCTATGGCAACCCGAGTAAAAAACGACGGAGGGAGTCGCCGACAGGCCAGAGCCGTTGTCATGGGTACTCAGCAGCCGAGGGCGCGCGCAAATCGCTCTCTTTCACACACGCGTTTCTTTTACTACATTTATCAGGCTCCTAGTTTAACCGTTTTACTGTAGATAAGTAGTTTAGGTTTTAGCTTATGAGTTTTCAAATAAAGGCTTCAGGTTGTAAACCGGTATTTTTTGTTTGGACAACCAAACAGCCTCTTTTTCTTTAGCAACGTTATTCAGTTATTGCTATCGTAGTGAGGACGTTAATAAAGCTACCCGCGTGCACACACGTCTCACTTGTGAGGACTTTTCAGTGGCATAACGATTACTATAATTACTCTAATTAATGCTACACATTTTCCTTAGTAACCTAAAGAAAATCAAAGAAACAAAAGAAAACTTTTTTAAAGTTGGCGTTTTTGTAGATAAAAAGAAAGCAGTTAGTAGTAGAAGTAAGGGCTGGTAAAACGGTAAACACAAGCCAAAATGGTCAGATATTCCCATCATTGTAAGAACATTTGGTCCTCACGAGTAGAGCAAGACAATGCAATCACACACACACACACACACACTCCTTATTGTTCGGATCTTGCACTAACACACTGTAAAACACTTAGCGATTTTTATTACTGTAGATAAACACAGCAGTTTCTAATCCTACCTTAAACGCCACATCTTAAATACAGTAATCATAAATACTACATACATCTATCTTTTTGTCACGAGGTGCAGGGAAATGTCCCCAAATAAGATTTGAGACATGTTACCACTCTCACACACACACACACACACACACACACCAAACACGTGTGTTATTATATTTATCAGTACCTTCCAAAGCCTGTGGCTCACTCCGGCCCAAATATTTTCATTATTGATACCTTTTGGACATTTATGATTCACAAAACACACTATGTATACATTTAAGTTTAGGTCTCAGACCTAACCCTTCTTTGATTTCTGTACCCCAAATCAATATTCCGTGCTGATGGACACTTACAATGCTTGTGACTCGCATATTTTGTCTTGAGGAGACCAAAGTTGAGCATCGATTACTTGACTGGAATGACATAGAAATATATAAATTTCTATTGGGTTTGCTGTTTGAACGTTTGTGTTAATGATGCACCACGAAAATCGAAAAAAAAAGTTGCATGATTACTTTGGGAAGCAAGAAAAGCTTCTGTTGAGCTTCTGGTGAGATTTCATGATCAATCACTAGATGCCAATGGTTGCGTGTAAAACTGGTGGGACTAGGCAGCAGAAAAGGAGCTTTGCTCTGAGATATAATGCAAACAAACAAAGTTCAATTTAAAATAGTTGCATTTTTAATATGTTCTTAATACATAAGACGATTATATTTCGTTGTTACAATGTCTACAAGCTCTTTAATAATATTTATTTTTATTAATATTAATAACATCAGCAAATAGGTCTCCTCTGACATTGTAAAAACTGTCAGGATAGTATGGCAAACAGCGATCTTTCTTTTTTATCACCGTACCATCCATTATCAGTACCGAAAGCTGGGACAAAAAGGGACGAGGCGTTTACCACTTCCTGTTTTCTAGCCCATGATTCAGTTGTCTGTAATTGCTACTCCTCTGGATTCCAAGGCAGGAAAAAGCACCACAGGTACTTTGACTTCTGGGTCAGAAGCAAATTTTACATCCAGATAGACCTGAAAGATAAGACAGACTGTATAAGCTCACTGTACTACTGTTGGTTATCTCCATTTGTGTGTTAGAGGATCTCCATAGGTGGCCAGATGACTGGATGACTATTATAAAACATTAACTTTTTTTCTTGTGTATTTCTTTAAGTAGCTCACCTTAATTCTGTACTCCACTCTAAGCACCTTGCAGTTGAGGATAGAAACGCTGATATCGGTCGGAATGTGAAACACTTTGGTCACAGTCTCCTTGGTCGATGGCTGAATTAGATCTCCTTCTTCTTTTAAGAGCTTGTTAATGTGCAGGATTCTTTTACGACTGGCGAAGAAGCTCTGCTTCTGGTACAAGCAGAATTTGGGTTTAACTGAACGAGAGGAATTGTTCTCAACATCTACCCTCACATTTAGTTCCTCCCCTGTGAATAGCACACAACTCAAGTGAACATAAGATATTACAGACATTTAGTAAACCACTAGGGTTTACTAAAGTCTTGTTTGATAAAAAAATAAATAAATAAACAAGCACAAGTCAAAGTAAGCTTCCACACATCTTTAGAAATGGGACATCGCACTTATTTATCAACTTTACCAGAAGTCCAAGCTAAAACACCAAGTGTACATGTTATAGGTATAATAAGTGAGTTGGGACAAATTTAGTCGAAGGTAAAAATTGAAACAAATGGAAGCCACGCCACGTGGTGCTCCATTCAAGTCAACAATGCAAATACATACATGGATATTGAACATAATGATAGTGCAAGAACGTCATGCAAAAATAACTAATGCAGACATGTACTGACCATTGGAAAGTTTTCTCAGTGGGCTAGTCGTTCTACTGAACGTTAATTTATTTAAGCAGTCTGAAGGTGGTAATGAGGACTGTGGTGAAATGGCAGAACCAAACTAACTATAAAACAATGATCAGGTGCTTTGTGCTGTGCACTACCTAATGTTTTGTTTCGCCTACTTATGTGTTTTGGCCAGTGGAAGCAAATCAAGATGTCCTGGAGCTGGCATACATGGACAATACCCAGAACACTGGATCAAACCAATCACCCCGCAGCCACTGGACACCAACATGGAATACATGATATATATTTGGTATATATATGGTATATATTCTGCCTGGACACAATTATAACTATAGATACTAGAAGCGAAACATGGGATATTATTGCAGCCAGGGCATAGAAGAAAGCAGATGGGACCTTGGTACACATCTGTGAAGCACAGTCACTAATTTTGCATCCAACAAGTCTGTGCCAACTTCTGATTCCTGAACTTAGACTAGAAACCGTGCCCAGTCATTAAGTGGAACTTTATTAATGCCCTGTTAACATGCATGAGTACTGATAGCGTTTGGTTTCTTAGTAGGGAGATGTTATGCATGCAGTTTGGACATGACATAATTGCCTCTGTGGGTTCTTACCCAAGCGATAACTCATCTTCTCTGTATGGATGTTCATCCTGACATTTCCAGATGCAAAGAATCTCAGCTTCTTCTCTGTATTCCCATACTCAGGTACCTAAATGTAAATAGTCAGTCAACTGGAGTGGAAACTCACACTGGTTTGGTCCACTGCTTACTTTCAGTCGAACCCACACACGTTATCTGCTACACTTTAGACATTTATATTACTTTTTATATTCTACTTTTGGTAGCACCTTTGGCATCCCCCTCAGGAAATGTTTCTGTTTATTGCCCCTCCCAACACTGAAATACTGTAAAATGTACACCTTGTAGTCAATACTGTGATGAACAAATACATTTGATTTTGCATTAAATGTAAATCAATTTCTACCTTGTATTCAGGTGCAGACAGGTCCCCCTGGGGAATATAGTTGAAGGGAACTTTGGCTTTGCTAGGCATCCATTTGGACCTGCACAACTTGGTTTCCAAAAAGTAAATTACTTTTCCATGTTTGCCTTTAAACGATGCAGGCATGCCACTGTCAACAGGGTACAAATTCATAATGAAAGTAAATAACAAGTACACACAAAACATGACATGATATATAGTTGCACTCACTCATGGGGAATTTGGAAGGTGAAAGAGTAAACATGAATTCCAGGCACAGCGACATTAGGGTCTAGAGAGAAAAAAAGGTTATATACTTACAGTAGATGATAAGTCTGAAATTGTAATAGATGTACATTACATTATTGGTGGTGGTGGCCTCTATGTTATAACACCACCAACAACAACAGAAATATTAAATGCAATAAAACGCTGATAAAAACAAAGAAACATAACTTTTGACTTTTTTAAATTCATGAATGAGCAGGGTGTACTTTTAAAACTGTACTTATACATTGTTTCTTAGATGTTCTTATAATAAAGCAAACTGCTGCCAGATTACATCATGCCAAGGCAGCCTCTGTTTCGACAGTGTTCCGGTGCTGGTGACTGTTAGAGATTTTTCTGATCAAACATAAAGTTGTTTTTTTTATTATATTTTAGAGCAAGAACAAAAGCCAAGATAACACAACATTACAAAAATTACATTTTTCCCCATTACACAACCCCCCTCACCCTGGATAACAATAATAATGATAATAAATAAAACCCAAAAAAAACAAAGTTGTTGTATCGGGCAAAATTGTATCTTTTATATAATTGATCGTGGTGCATCAGTGTGTTTGTTTATACTACGTCTTATTTTTGGAAAACAATTTAAAAAAGCATAAACCACTTTTTGAACGCTTAAAACTTACATAAATGCTCCGAGTCATTTGTCAAAAGTGCATACCCATCTTCTCCTACAGATAAACAGACATCATACAGTTATGTTATCATAACATTTTTTGCACATTTAATAAGTTATAATACAATTTTACATTGATTACTGCTGGTGTGATGTGTCTAATAAACTGTTTTTATTTGACTGACATGTTTAGATGGATTGGGACACTTGCAGGCTGGTTTGAGCTGGTTAGACTGGTCAAGATTGCAGGACTGAGATGGCTACAGTCTGGTTTAATGCTTGGTAAGTTTTGAGGGGGTTTAAGCTGGTAAGGATAGTTTGCTTAGGCATTAGGACACTTAGACCCATTATAGCTAGTTAGGCGAATATGATTTGCTTGTTTTAAATGGGTTTGACCGCTCATTTCCTGATTCCACAATTAGTCTGGAGGAATGTGGACACATACATACAGGTTATTGCCAGTCAGACATGCCGAGTTTGCTGTTTACAGCTAAATTTAGACAGTCACATATCTACAGACAATATTATTCAGAATAATGTGCAGCTGCTACAAACCTAGACTGTACAATCAAAGCAATTGTGGAATAAGTTGGATTCAGGAGTACCAATAGTGGCAGCTTATATTTACATTTAGTCATTTGGGATATGTCCTGTTTGAAAGCGACTTACAACTGATGCAAACTTGCAATCCAATCAATTGTGGGTTAATGCTCTAGTTTATGAAGCCAGCAGTTGCAACATTTGAACACTGGACCTTCTGGTAATCAGTCCGGTCCAGAACTGGTAAGTCACCAGTTACCTAGCTTGGCAGTGTTGGGACAGGATCTTCTGGTTCTGAAAGAAAGTAAGCTGGCTTTGGTTTAGCCTTTTTGGGCTGATGTCCCATCTGTTAATAGGTCAGACATTAAATTACAACCTACTAACCATACATTCTTATGTCCATGGATCACATATTAAGAAACCCAGCTCCGAAACATCTGAGACCCTGAACTAACATTAACAGAACCTAATATAATAAATCAGTCAACTTGGCTCAGTTTTTGACATTCTCCAGACATTCGCTTAGGAGTTGCGTGATTTCATGTTGTTTTCTTTTAATTCCTACTTATTGTGAGCTTATTTCCACACAATTGTTAGCGATGCTGACGGCATTACAAGATGCAAACATCGTATTTGATTTCAGACAACTTTATGCTTTGCCGATAAGCTGTTCAGTCGTCTCTTCAAAATAAAAGTCGCGTGTACGTTTATTAAAACGTGCTAAATTGTGAACTTGTTCCAACACATTTTTAAAAACACATTTTCAGTATTCCAGGATTTTACGTTTTAAGCCCAAAACACACGCGTGAAAGATTATATTTGAGATTTCCTATATTGTCAGACTAGAGTAGACGGGTTTCCCAAATGAATCACATGACTCAAACGGCCCAGTTTCAGACCCATACCAAACACAGACGCAAAGTCCAAATACCCAAATATCATGTTAATTTGTACATGTGCACCATTTAACACACCAAGACGGGTTTCACAGTTATATCACATAACCCAGGGTCCATGTACAAATGAACATGATTTGCATTTTTCCTTGTTTGTACTTTATTATAGGCCTGAAAATGGGACCCTGGGCCATGTGATGGACGATGTGAAACCGGTCTTCTCTAGTCTGACAACAGGAAATATTTTTAAGCAATCTTTCACACGTGTGTTTAAAGGTTCAAACATAAGATCCTGGAACATTAAAATATGTTTTTAGAAACGTGTTATTTCTCTGTAATCAAACGTGATGTTATCTTGTCATGTCGTCAGCATTGCAAACAATTGTGTGGAAATAAGTTCACAACAAGTAGGAATTAAAAGAAAAATCTAGTTTTTTTTTAATCCGGCAATTCTTACGCGAATACATCTTTACTGTGATTATTCATTATAGGTTCTATTAATGTTATTTCATGGCCTTAAAGTTTCAGATCTGGGTTTCCATGACATGGTGATCCATGGACATCAATGTATGGGTTTAGATTATAATAGTGGGTTATAATTTAATATTTTAATATTTTACGGATTTCCCCGACCTATTTACAGATGGAACATCACCTTAAAAAGGCTAAACCAGAGCCAGTTTGCGGTCTTTCAGACTATAATCGTGTCCTGGATTATGAACCAGAAGATCCTGTCCCAATACTGCCAAGCTCTTTTTTAATCAGGCAACTCTTCCTAAAATATCGAACAACTTTACTGCTGTTAATAATTGTATCCGTCTAAAAGCAAGCGTTTATTTACCTTGATCCTTCTGCTTTCGGATGAAGTGTTGGACTGATTTAAAACACGTTTCTTTATCGTAGTAAACCACCACGTCGTTCCCATGGCTCTCAGTCCACAGCACAGACGCTTTACCTTTGGCTTTGATAAAGAAACTGTCGATGTAAGTTTCCTTCACCACTTCTACAGTCACTTGTCCAGAGATGAAGTCTCCGTTTGTAAACATACATTTTTCGTCCGTCTTATCGATGTCTATTGAGATATCCTTTATGGAAAAGGCCATAATGCTGTTAACTTTAGGTAGAATCTTTTTAGAGGCACTCCAAGTTTCCCACGTAAACCCTTCCTTCTTGAAATCTCTCAGCGAATAAACGCATTGGAGAGTGCAGGTTACACAGTGTCACTATTTTATGCTCTGTGTGGAGCAATAAGCATTTTATGACCAAGCCAACGATACCAGATGACCATAATGGTTATGACTCAAGTCCGTTGTTGCACATGATCTGGCTTATCTATTTCCAGTTAAACATCTCGCCAAAAGACAATAAACAAATAACACCTTATTTCACAATACATTTTTGATATGTTTTCATTGTATATAAACATTATATTTATGGCATTTAGCAGACGCTCTTAACAAGAGCGACTCTCAATTTACACAGTTTTACAATTCAAGCAATCGTGGGATTAATGGCCTTGCTTAAGGACCCAACTGTAGCAGCTTTTTTGGCAGAGGTGGGATTTGAACCCGTGACCTGATGGTCCAAGGTCCAGTCCCTTAACTGCTAGACTACCACAGTCCTGCATTAATAGGCATTATCATGTCAGATATTTAACTAACAAATATAAGATTATAACAAAAGAATATTATACAGCATAATCAGAAATGTATTTAGGATGGGCCCTGACATTTAAGGTATTTATCAGACACCCTTATGCAGACCGCCCTTATCCAAACTCATACTGTCTCGTTCAAGCAATGGTGGGTTAAGGGCCACGCTTAATAACCCAACTGCGGCATCTAGGCAGAGGTGGGATTTGATTTGGACCATGAGGTACCTTAACTACTTAACCAGAGTCCATTAGACTTAACGGCTAGGCTACCACAGTCCAAACCCTGCCGGAGTCATTTGCATTTATGGCATTTAGCAGGCGCCCTTATCCAGAGCGACTTACAACAGATACAGTCTTACAATTCAAGTAATGGTGGGTCTTAATGGCGCTTAAGGACCCAACTGTGGCAGCTTGGCAGAGGTGGGATTTTAACCCACAACCATCAGATCCAGAGTCCAGCACCTTTACCCGCTAGGTTAGTAAAACTACTCCTTTTGTTTTTTTAATACAATTTTTTTAA
Organism: Parotocinclus haroldoi; assembly: GCA_034779995.1. Taxonomy (NCBI): domain Eukaryota; kingdom Metazoa; phylum Chordata; class Actinopteri; order Siluriformes; family Loricariidae; genus Parotocinclus; species Parotocinclus haroldoi. The sequence continues at coordinate 35,822 of JAUZST010000952.1, read as the reverse complement.
AAACTACAGAAAATAACCACACGATGGCGCTGTTCACTGGATGACAGAATGTCATTAAAGTTTTGATCGTCTGATAGCTGGCATTACCAGGTAACACTACGGAAATACAGTGTAACGTGTAACGTGTAAGTCTAAATGTGATCGCTGTTTCAAACATTGATGCATTATATGATCTTTAAAAGATCAGAAAAGGCCTGGGAACGATTCAAACCTCAGTTTCTTCTCTTATTGTAGTGTAGGTTGTAATGCTCACAAAATTTAGGGTACATTTCAAAATAAAACATGCGTGAATAAAACATATGTGAGCAGTGCATAATGCCCTGAAATAGACTGGCCTACCCCAGGATAGGGTCTAGACATATGTCCCTGACCAGGATGGTGGTTTTTGAATATAAACTAGTTTCAACATGTTAAATGTTTCTATGGATTTGGCATGTTTGTTGTTTGTGGGTCTTCTCTGTGTCACCAGTATTTATTTGTGCATTTTGGTTCTAATTAATTATTTCTTGATGTTGTTCGGTTAAAATGAAACTGCCGACTGAAACAAGTCTGTTTCCCATTTTACCACAAGCCCGCGGGTGATTATCGAAAGAGATGTCTAACAGAGCCAGTAATTACTCCAGCTCTCATCCACCTCATTATTTCCCAAAAATACCTCCTATGCTTGCGATTATCTCCTGCCTGCTCTGAGCCATTTCCTCTATTTGTGAATAATGATTAAATGCTTTCAGTCAGCTTGTAATAAACATCATGTAAGTTAGTGTAATATGAAATGTAATTATTATTTGAATGTCACTGCCAACCTTATATGGAAGTTGTAATTGGTGTCTATAGAAGGATGTTTGTGATTGTTTGGCTTCTCACTAAATTAGACACCTTTTTGATGATCAGGACTGGCAACCCCGAGCCAAGGCTTAATGGCAGTGCCGGACCTCACAGTTCTGTTCCTAAATCTAGTGTAAAGCTACTGAGATCTATATAGAATAAGCAACAGTTAGATTTTACTCTGTGTTTACTGTCCAGTTAATACAAACTAAACATCTAAGAAACTAAGAATGTCTCTTAATCTTTACCACACAGGGAGGGAAGCCCAGACAATGAACAACACCTTGCGAATTCTGGGATAGAGTCTGGATGCTCCCACCTTTACATATACACAGTAGTTTGTGTGTATATCTACAGAACTGTGCCAAATCTTAGGCCACCTTTAGATTTGTTGTTTTAACAACACAATAATGACCACTGGACAACTGGATCCAAAAAATGTTATTGTAGATTCTTCACTCCATGATATACTGATCTTCATTCCAACCAACATTCACTTTAGCATATCTTAAGCTGTTTATTTCAGATTTTTTAATAGTGCATAAAAACCTTCCTGTATGTTCGATTGTATTCGAATAGGCTAGGAAATAATTATACACTGCTCACAAAACATAAGGAGATATTCTGTGGTAGCCTAGCGGTGAAGGTACTGGACTCTGGACCAGAAGGTCAAAGGTTCAAGTCCCACCTCTGCCAAGCTGCCACAGTTGAGTCCTTGAGCAAGGCCCTTAACCCACAATTGCTTGGATTGTAAGACTGTATGAGTTGTAAGTCACTCTGGATAAGGGCGTCTCCTAAATGCTGGAAATGTAATCCCAAATGAAAGATCTCATAATTAAATATACCCTATTTTTTTGTGAGCAGTGTATATGGCCATGATACCATTGCTAAAACAATGGTAGATCTGATCTAATGGTGGCCTTAGACTTTTGCACAGTAGTGCATTTGAAACATATATTCAACATTTAGCTTACTCCTATTCATTCATACTTTCATTATCTTCTTCTTAATCCACAGGGGGTCACAGGCCAGCTGGTGCCCACCCGGCAACTCTGGGCGCAAAGGAAGGAACAATCCTAGACGGGGCGCGCGCACACACACACACACACACACACACACACACACACACACACACACACACACACACACTCACACACACACAGTGACACTTTTTGAGACAATTAACCTAACACGTCTTTGGACTGTGGAAGGAAACCTGAGTACCCAGAGTAAACTCACACAGACACGGGGAGGACATGCAGACTTCACACAGAAAGGACCCAGGTCGCTCCACCCTGGCATTAAACTAGGGACCTTCTTGCTGTGAGGCAGAGTCCTATTCAACATAACTTAACATAACTAAACCAGTAAGCCCTCTAATATATAGCATCTCAAGTTAGCACGCAACTGTCTGTGTACACAGCGTTCGGATACAGCCAAGTTTGCTAACTGCTAGTAATTTGTCATGTTTTAATGGTAAGCAAACAAGTCAAAATACCTGAATAGCCATGGTTTTATGAATGTAGCTTGGAGCAGGTAACAGGCTAGCTAACAAATAGCTAACACTCATAATTTTGTAGTTGCGCTCTTAACTTGCGTACCTCTAATACATCAGATGTGATTGTATGTAAAATGGTGGATACGTAAATACCTTTTAATTTCAGTGTCTGTGTGTGTGTATATATATATATATATATAGAGAGAGAGAGAGAGAGAGAGAGAGAGAGAGAGAGAGAGAGAGAGAGAGAGAGAGAG
>JAUZST010000952.1:0-27007 GCA_034779995.1 Parotocinclus haroldoi | reverse complement strand
TCGTCTTGGGCCTTCTTTGTCGCACCTTCCTCTTTATGATGTGCCAAATGTTCTCTATAGGTGAAAGATCTGGACTGAAGGCTGGCCATTTCAGTACCCAGACCCTTCTCCTACATAGCCATGATGTTGTGATTGCTGCAGAATGTGCTCTGGCATTATCATCTAACTGTGTGTGTGTATATATTAAAAATAAATAAATAAATAAAGTATTAATAGTCCTCCGAAGAGGGGGTGGCGGGGCACAACAAAAAAAAGGGAATTATGAAACTGGTGAATGAGTTTCAAAACAAGTGCTTGGTTAGTATGTGTGTGCATGACCCTTGGGTGGCTCTGTGGTAATTTGCTTACCCACTATTGTGGTAAAACATGTTCGAGACTCCACGGCATGACGCAGACACGATTGCTTGTGTCCATGGGAGGGGAGGCCAGAAGGGGGGAGCATCCACCACTTCTGAGCCTTGAGTGATAGACTGGTGCTCCATCTACTGTACACATTCGCTTGTGGCTTGTAAATCTGGAACGGACTAATAAGTTTTAAAGTCATAAAAACGTGCACATTAATTCTATTTTTTAACCTCTGTTTAACATTTGAACAAGCGGTTGATGTTACGTTGCATGCTTGAAGATGTTAACAGGTTTCGCTCTTGTTTGCGAAAGGTTCTGTCGGCGCTACTAACATGAACGAGCACAGCTCTCGTTCTCACGCCATCTTTACCATCACCATTGAGTGCAGCGAAAAGGGCGTCGACGGAAACCAGCACGTGCGCATGGGCAAACTGCACCTGGTGGACCTGGCGGTAAGGAAATGAAGGACAAGTAGAAGGTTAGTGTGTTATTGTTTCTCATAATTGAACTAATTAAGTACTGTCACACATGCATACGACTCAGGGCTCTGAGAGGCAGGGCAAGACAGGAGCCACTGGACAGCGTCTTAAAGAGGCCACAAAGATCAACCTGTCCCTGTCTACCCTGGGAAATGTTATCTCTGCCTTGGTGGATGGAAAAAGCACACATGTGCCCTACAGGAACTCCAAACTCACTCGCCTATTGCAGGATTCACTGGGAGGGAACTCCAAAACTATGATGGTACCTTAACTGTGATCAGTCATATCTAATTCATCCATCTTACAAGCACAAAGTCATAGTAATTTCATAGTTGCGGTTGGATATTGCTGTGATCGGCGGTTGAGTTGTTTTTTTTCTACGTCTGTGTCTTAATACCAAAGTACAGCTAAACCTTTGGTTTTGTTTTAGTGTGCAAACATAGGACCAGCAGATTACAACTATGATGAAACCATTAGCACATTGCGCTATGCTAATCGTGCAAAGAATATCAAGAATAAAGCAAGAATCAACGAGGACCCCAAAGATGCTCTGTTACGGCAGTTTCAGAAGGAGATAGAAGAGCTCAGGAAAAAGCTGGAAGAAGGTACGTATATGATTATGTATGCCATCTCATACAAACTTTGGCAGCACGCTGGCTCAGCGGGTGGCACCGCTACCGCTCTCAAAGCAAGAAAGTTCAATCCCAGGGTGGAGCGGCTTGGGTCCTTTCTGTGTGGAGTCTGCATGTCCTCTCCGTGTCTGCGTGGGTTTACGCCGGGTACTCCGGTTTCCTCCCATACTCCAAAGATATGCATCTTCGGTTAATTGGTGTCTCTAAAAGTGGTTCTTAGTGTGTAAATGTGTGCGTGCTCTATGATGCATTGGCGACCCCATCTAGGATTGCTCCTGCCTTTGCGTCAAAAGTTGGCTCACGACCCCATGTAGGTTAAGCGGAAGTTAATGAATGGATGTATCTTCCAACAAACTGTTCCGTTTTTAAACAGTTTTTACGATATTGAAAATGTGAAAATCCCTGCTTTGAGGCTCACGTGGTAGGGCTCCAGAGCCTAACCCAAAATTCATAGGTGAAATGCGAGCACAAATAATCAATAGCCCAAGAGCACAATCTAGATAGGCCCAAGTACAGGACTCCCTGGGTGTTTTGCCAATCCATCGCAAGAACTTGTAACTATACCACCCGAACTTCACGTTGCAAGGCCAGCCTGGATATAAAATCCAGGTGTTTCCAGCAGCTGGATTTTACTTCAGAGGCAGAGGTGTTGCTTTATTAATATAATTAGCAATCAGTTAAAAAACCTGTCTGTTTGCTGTGCTTTCCTATCAGCCAGATGCATTCACTTTATACAGCAGCTGGTAAACAGTGTAAATGTCAACAGCGATCTGTAATCAGTGATTATGTTAGGTGTCATGTTTTTGGCTAAGATCGGTTCACCTCTAGATCTGGGTCTTCTTTATCAAAGCGTTACTTAAAAAAAAAAAAGAAAAAGAAAAAGATGTAAACCTATGTGTTAAAATATAGTACAATTATAGAGGACGGGTCCCTTTTTGAGTCTTGGTCTTTGCAAGGTTTCTCTCTTCCAACATTTAGGGAGTTTTCCTCCCGCTGTTGCCATAGGCTTGATCAGTGATATGAAATAATATTGTAAAGCTGCTTTGAGACAATACTCCATTGTAAAAAGCCCTATATAAATAAATCTGACTTGGGTATATAAAGTAACATAATGTGTACACATTCCCTAATAACAAAACTGTCCCACTTCAGCATTGTTAATAACTGGCTGTGCGTTTGGTGCATGTGTCCAGGAGAGGAGATCTCTGGCTCAGATGGCAGCGGGTCAGAGGAGATGGACGAAGGAGAGGACGAGGCCGGAGATGGTGGAGACAGACGCAGGAAACGGCGAGGTAAGACTATTCGATTTATGTCTTTTTTGGTTTTCTCTACCACACAGTGTGTTTCTGGTGTGATCAGATATCAGATACTTGGTAATAGTAAGGAGACCGAACAGTACAATGCTAAGGCATTTCATGTTGGTGCTTCAGATGCTTTTGCATTTTAGAGGTCAAACTTCCTTTATAACAGATCAACTTTCCACACAACATTTTCTCTAAAAGTGGAGCTAAACCTTTGAGAGCATTTAAGCTCAGACTTTTCTGCTAATGTTACAGGAGAGCATACCGAAACCAAACTATGTGGTGACATGACACACTGGTCTCAGCAGACAGAGGCTACCTTAATACAGACATATTTTTCATATTTTCCAATAATAAAAATGCTGTTTAGTAGGAACTTTAAAATGGAATCGAAATTCTATTCTCTTAACGTTTACCCAGTTCTTGTCTCTGATAAAGTGGACAGTGAGTGAACAGTGATTTGTGTCTAATTTAGTCATAGTAGCTCAACACACCACCACCACATCAGTGGCATTGCAGTGCTTAGAATGACCCACCAAAACAAATAGGACCTGATCTGTGCTGGTCCTGCAGGGGCCTGACCATTAAAGAACAGATCAATGCGGAATAACAAAGCATGTAGAGAAAGAGTGGCAGCGTGTGTGATAGTGTGAGATAGTAAAGGATGAGTAGTTATAAGGTATGTATTTTCTCTTTTACAATTGTTCTACAGGTGAAATACCTTTTTATTATTATCTTGACTAACTTTTTTTTAGAACATTTCATTGATTTTTTTTGTGAATTGTTGCATTCAATCATAGTAACATTTCTGCATCAGCTCACTGGTGGAAGGGCTCATTCTGTTTTTATGATGTCCAGAAAAAGAGGGCATGACTACTGGACTGTCCAGCCTGCAGTTCTATATGTTGGGACAGAATGGGACAAAATAACACAGCGTCGCTTGGCAGTGAGAATGCCAAGCAATGATGAGTTATTCTGTCCCAGTGTGCAGTCATTTCATTTTAAAATATCCCCTAATTTTTGTGAGCAGTATAGTAACCAATTAATAGAATGACTGTACAGAAAGCAGCAGTATATAAAGCTAAAGCACAAAAATATTAAGATGTGGTACATTATTATATATTATATTATATACTAAAATCACTACATTCGCATGATCCTATTTTCAGCATGCCATTACAATTGTGATTGTAGACATTGTCATGCAGTCTTAAAGAATGCCAAATTAAGCCAGGAAAGAGTCGGTTAATGAAAAGAAATGTTGCATTGCAAATTTCACAGAACAACTGCAGTACAGGCATCACATCACTACCGGGCATGAACCCTGTAGTCTAATTCAGAAAATGCGACTTGATTGAAATCAAACTCTCAGCACAGCCAGTTTTCGTAACTGACACAAATGTTGCGTTTATCACTAAGAACAGCTGTCTGATTGCACAGAGCTGAGTCACAGTCTGACCACAGACAGGCAGGGCATTATGTGCAGGTTTTTTTTTTTTTCAAACCTGCGTGGGTTAGTTCGATTGATCCTTTACTTCAAAAGCTAACTGCATTTTTATGAAGTGCATACAAGACAGAAAATGATAATTATATTTTATCCCTAATTAGAATAAAATGGCACAGTATGGAAAACCAAAATAAATACTCTACAATTAATAATGGTCAGGACCTCACAGAACCATGTATATATACATATATAACCTACTATTAAAATGTATTACTTCACACTTACAGGGCTTGAGATTCACGTAAGCATGTGGTTGTATAAGGGAAATATTTCGTGTAGGTGTTCCCATTTAGTTGGGACTTCACTGCGAAGGACAAACATCCTCTTCAGGGCAGGCTTATGCTTCAACCTGCATTTTCCAGGTCCGGCATCAGAAACACTGCAACGCTGACCAGCAGCTAAAAGATGTGTGTGCAGTCACTCGTATGCTTACACAAAACCTAAGCCATAAAACATAGATCAAATAAGACCGGATGGAAGGAAAACCACATTTCAGCAAAGTACACTGCTCACAAAAATTAGGGAATATTTCAAAATGAATATGAAGTGATTAAAAAAAAAGAAGAATTAGATTTTATTTTATTAATCGAGATCACCAGAAAAGCAAATGAAAAGTGAAAGAAAGTTGTTCAAATGAGATGCAAACTCATCAGCGATGGGGCGTGGACAGATGGTCAGATTGTCCTGCAGTTTTGTGGGATCCTCTTCATATTTTTTCTGATAAAATGTTTAGTGATAGTATTGCGATGAGGCTGTTGTTTATGAAGTACTTAGTCTTGTTAAATAAGGAGTATATATTTTTATGCAGCCCATAGATATTTATATTGATCTCCAAAAGCTCACAAAACCCTTAGTAACTTCTTCTACTTGTACCTGTTCTCCCTCTTTTCTCCTACTTCAATACACTAACCAAGTAGTTGTCCAAATCTAAGGGCCATGAGTCATCAGTACTGGAATTGTTTATTATAAATATAGACTGTGTACGTCTTGCAATTAATATAAAAGAGTGTTTGCTAACCCAAGGGGAAAAAAACAGTTGAATCCAACTTAAGGAGTTAGGAACTTGCAAGACTTTTAGACACTACTGCTATTCATATTATGTATTACTGGTTTGAATTTCTTTTTCCACATTTTTCCAACAGGAAAGAAGAAGGTTTCCCCTGTTAAAATGGTGGAGATGCAGGCTAAGATTGAGGAGGAGCGAAAAGCCCTGGAAGCCAAGCTGGACATGGAGGAAGAGGAGCGGAACAAAGCCCGGGCAGAGCTGGAAAAGAGAGAGAAAGACCTTCTTAAAGCCCAGTGAGTCCAGCAGTAGTGGCAATGTCTGTGATAATGCAATGATTCTAATCCAGTTAACTAGAAGCTCAAATATTGAAGACAACTATGCATGTAATATCCACTACATGGCATATTTGGTCACGTTAGCTTGCATTGACAATAATATGTAATTTTCTTGTGCATTAGTGTGCTTTGTTGGCAGTACTTTAATAATCTCACTTGACCATCAGACAGGAACACCACCAGTTACTTGAAAAGCTGTCTGCTCTAGAGAAAAAGGTCATTGTTGGTGGAGTTGACTTGCTGGCCAAGGCAGAAGAACAGGAGAAGCTTCTAGAAGAATCCAACAATGAGCTGGAAGAGAGACGGATGAGGGCTGAACAGCTCCGCAAAGAACTAGAAGAGAAGGAGGTAGCATTTCTTACAAAGCTATTTTTGATACTTATTAAGTACAGAAACCTTAAGATCAGCAGGACCAATTTATTCACTGGGGGGTTCCGTTAAGATTTCTATTAGGCGTGCTTTACTTTGTAGCATAGTATTTCAAACTGTTCAATCTGTGTTTTTTTTTTGTCCAATTAAAGCAAGAACGCTTGGACATTGAGGAAAAATATACCAGTTTGCAGGAGGAGGCCCAAGGGAAGACTAAGAAATTGAAGAAAGTCTGGACTATGTTGATGGCTGCGAAGTCAGAGGTATGATTCACTATTATGAGGTATGACTCGTTATTATGAGCTACATAGCGAAAAGAGATTTGCTAGCTGATAAACAGTAACTCATGTTTATCTGATGATTGCTGCTGATATTTAAACATTTTATTTGGTAATCCATGAAGAGAAAGCACAGTATTACTTGTTCTTAGAATTTGTTTGATGTTTTTTTTTACTGTCACTGTTAAGTTTTAAATAATAAAAACTTAAAAATTCAGATTCAATTCATTTATACATGCATTCACTGTTAGCAGACTGGCTTTTAACCTTGTTAAATCCTACTTTTTTTATTCTACTTGACTTAATAGCCCTTGAGTGTAGCCTGTATTTGCACATTGAATTAAAGAAGATGTGATATTAAATACTTCAGTGATTGTTTTTTTTTTCCCTTTATGTGTGGCTGCACACATTTTCACACCTAATTCAGAACACAAGTACCCAAGTATGTTTGTTCATTCTAGCGTCGATGCTGCTGCTGTAGTAGTACAGTAGTTCTGGACAAAGTTGGGTGTCCCTGACATGAGGAGTCTAGTCTTTAAACATTCTAGAGACATTAGACGCTTGAGAAACTCCAAGATATAACTTGTAGACTTTACCTTGAAACGCACGAAAAGACTCGAGACTCTACTAGGACTTGGACACTAAAGACTTGCATGCACAAAGACTCTACTTGAACTCGGATGAAGTGACTGTGAATGTCTCTACCACAAGTTTGTTCTATTTTCTTGGCCCAAATAGTATTTGATTGTACACAGTCAAATAAACAGAAGCATAACAGAAGCATGTTTCTTTATGTCTTGTGTTGTAGATGGCAGACCTACAGCAGGAACATCACAGAGAGATCGAGGGTCTGCTGGAAAATATTCGTCAGCTCAGCAGGGAACTCCGGCTGCAGATGCTCATTATTGACAATTTCATCCCTCAGGAGTACCAGGTCTGTGTGGATGTTTCAGATTAGAAAATTAAGTGAATTGACTTTTAATTTTTGACTTTGTTTTAATTAGTTTAACCCTTGTGCTATAGGAGATGATTGAAAATTATGTACACTGGAATGAAGACATTGGGGAATGGCAACTGGTGAATCTCACACCCTTCAAACACTCTTTTTATGTTCAGTGGCTATGGCTTCAGTGGCATGTCACACTAAACTTATCATTTTCTGTTCTTAGAAATGTGTAGCCTACACTGGGAACAACATGAGAAAACAAACCCCTCTGCCGGACAAGAAGGAAAAAGATGTAAGTGTAACTGAAGTCCTGTAATACATGGGGTTATGCTGCCTACCATGCTTACTTTTCGACCTGTGTTTGGTTTAGCCATTTGAGGTGGATCTGTCCCATGTGTATCTTGCGTATACTGAAGAAAGCATGCGCCAGTCACTGATGAAGCTAGAGAGGCCCAGGACCTCAAAGGGTGGCAAGACCAGGCCCAAGACGGGGCGCAGGTAAGATTATGCTACAATTGATATATTGTAGGGTAGATAGGTTGGCAGTCATGACTTTGAGCCAGTGATCAGGATTTTGAATAGGGTTGGGCAGTATGCACATTTTTATTACCAATTTGGTGCGTGAGAATTGTGAATCCTTTCTGAATAAATATGACGGTATTTATTTCAAGTGTTACATATCTGTGAGTGGCAAAAGCATGTGCACCTCTAGGACGAGACATTAATTTGAAGCTGAAATCAGAGTCAGGTGTTTTTAATAAATCCTGTTGGCAATCAGTGGTCACCGTGTTGCATTTAAAGAACTGGGATATATCAGTGTTTGATCTTCACAACATGTTGGTGGAAGAGTATCATAAAACAAACAAAGGAGATTTCTTAGCAGAAAAGAGCTGCTGATGCTCACCAGACTGGATAACCATATTTGGAGAGTTTGAATTCCAATAATCCACAAGCAGACAGACTGTGCAGATGAAAGAACTTCAATACCGTTGTTACCATTGCCATGAGTTGATGACCAACAAAGAGCAAGGTGTAATACTCCAAAAAGTCACAAATTAATCTGAGGTAACTTCTAAGCAACTAAAGGCCTCTGTTGCATTTACTAGTGTTAATGTTCCACTGTCAGGAGTGCACTGAACACAGTGGTGTGCATGGGTTGCAATTCATAAAAAACAAAACAAACATTGGTGCTCGGCTGGAGCTCGCTAGAGATCACAGACAATCAAGGAAGATATGGAAAGATGAAAGAAAGGAAAACACTGCATTCTGGTGCAAGAATCTTATTGTGAAACATGGTAGTGGTAATATAATGATTTGGGCCTGTTTTGCTGCAGCTGGGCCAGGATGCCTTGCGATTATGCGATTAGGAGCTGTTCTGTATGCAGAATGGGCTCAAATTCAAATGTAAAGGACTGATCAGCAGTTACGGGAACTGTCTGGTAGAAGTTATTGATGCAAAGAGGTCCCCACCAGATAGTGAAAGCAAAGACACACGTACCTTTGCCACACACAGAGATAGGTAATATTGGATCATTTCTGATAAAAAGGTGTGGCTTTTTCAGATCATATTTATGGGAATATAGGACATTCTAAAGGACCCACAAACCTTAGACCAATAAACCGTAGACAAGTTGGGCATTATGGTAGTACTGTTGGATGGGAGTAGTGGGAAGACAATCAATACAAGTGCCAGTTATTTTATTTAAAAAAAACTGTTTGAAATTTTTTTTAAAAGTTACTCCCTTGATCATAAGATCATATTATATATTGGGACAGGCGAAAAATGTCCATTCATGACAGATAACCAATCTGGGACAATTCAAAGAGACCAGTTGACCTGACATATCTTTGGAATGTGGAAGGAAACCAGAGTCTCCATATGAAGCCCATGTAGACACAGGGAGAACATGCAAACTGTACACAGGTGGAGTCTGGGCCAGTCTGGATATCTCTAGTTCCACATGACAACCATCCTACCATTTGTTCCACGGTGCTGCCTCTGTTTAACTTGTCAGCATTTGAAAATACCAAATACCATCATCATATTTGAATGCTGCCATAAACAGTATTACCATGATACAGTCCAGTCCTAGTAGTGACTTCTAAATCCTGGTTCTTCAGTAAGATTTCAGTAAGAGTTGCTCGGCTCATCTGAAGTCTGTATGACCCCTAGTTGATCCCAGTTTACATAAAGAAAAGCCTTTCCCTTTGTGGGGGAAAAAAAAGCTAAATGGAAAATGTAACTTGAAAAATATATGTTTTTATTTCAGTCTAAGAGGTTTACCTTTAAATTGCATATTTTATGGTAGGTTGTTTGCTAAAACAATTGCTTAGGTTTGCGTAATCTTTGCAGGAAACGATCGTCCAGGCCAGAAACAGCTATCGAGTCCCTTCTACAATGAGTTTCTGTTCTTTGACTGCGATATCCAGGCCAGTCACCTGTGAGTGTAAGAATGAATTGATATATCAGTTTGTGTAAATATCTAAGCATATAGACATAAATACAATAAAGTTTTGGTAAGGAAACACGTTAACCATTGTACGTATGGCTAAATAATGCAGCCGACACTTTGTCTTTATTCTCGATGTGAAAACACGTATTCATTTCAAACTGTGCATTCAGCGAATTATTGATTACGGAGGAATTAAAAGTGTTACTTGAGCTGTGGTTGCAACACATCAGTGCAGGGATGTTAGCGATGCCCTTGCTGATAAGCATCTCTCTTTCCGCAACTTTAGATATGAATCATAAACTCGATGCTCATGGTCATTTATAGTACCTAAGAATCTTTTTTGATCTTTCTAATGTATGTCATGTGTGCTCTAGTTAGGGTTTTGCCTGAGAATGTCTGCATGCTGTTTTACATCCACTGTAGCACCATTTAGCACTAGCTAACTGTATTTAACTGTATATAACCGTGTTTTATGAGCTAACTCGTGCACTGCAGTCATATTTATTTAATGTCAAAAATGTTTACATGTACTCTGCTGTATCATGTATGATCCTTAATTGAATAAATTATACAGGCCTCGTGCTTTCAGATGCCGTTATTACTTTAACATGTATTCGTTTATAAAGAAGGCCATACCAAAATTTCTTAAATTATACTTAATTCATAAATATAATAAGCATGTCCAACAATAATATAATAATAGAACTGTCCAACAGGCACTGTCCACTGGGCAGTTTTACCAGCAATAGGCATTGGCAGATTCCCCAAGTATACAGGTAAACTTTTTGTAGCTTCTAATTTGTTTGGTATTGTCTGCCTATTAAAAAAAAAAAAAAAAAAACTTTAAAGACTTCAAAGGTACATATTTCTGTTGTAGTGCAAATTAGCTGTTTTGTCTGTCTAATAAAACCTGATCATGAAGTAGTCAACAGTGCAATTATAGCTTAGCCTATCAGATTTTAGAACCAGAGCTATCAGGTTATATAAGATATATCATATATATATTAGTATTGTATATTAAGCATATACAGTGGTATTTTATGCAACGCCAATTTGCAGAATTTTCCCACCCACAAAGAATGGAGAGGTCTGTCGTTTTTTTCGTAGGTACACTTCAGTGAGAGCTACAATAAAAAATATATTAGTTTTGCATTTTATTGCTTAAAATAAGTATATGATTTATTAAAATCCAGAATTTGATGTGTGTTACAGAAACCGTTTTTTGCCGTTACAGAGGTCAGACGGTTCCTGTAGTTCTTGACCAAGTTTGTACATGATGCAGCAGAGATTTTGGCTCCACTCGTCCTTACAGATCTTCTCCAGATCTTTCTAGTTTTGAGTCGCTGGGCAACATTGAGTTTCAACTCTCTCCAAAGCTTTTATATTTTGTTCAGGTCTGGAGACTGGCTAGGCCACTCCAGGACCTTGAAATGCTTCTTATGGCGCCACTCCCTTGTTGTGCTGGCTGTGTGTTTCAGGTCATTGTCATGCTGGAAGACCCAGTCACAAAACATCTTTAATGCTTTTACTGAGGGAAGGAGGTTGTTGCTCCTTGCGATACATGACCCCATCCATCCTCCCTTCGATTAGGTGCAGTCGTCCTATCCCCCTTCCGCTATGCTTCACATTTGGGCCATTGTTCTCATACTTGTTCAGCCTCCAAACACAGCGAGTGGAGTTCATACCAAAAAGTTCTACTTTGGTCTCATCTGACCATGTGACCTTCTCCTATGCCTCCTCCGGATCATCCAGATGGTCATTGGCGATCTTCAAACGGGCCTTTACATTTTCGGGGGGACCATGTGTACCCTGCAGGATTTTAATCCATGATGGCGTAGTGTACTACTATCGGTCATCTGAGACCAAGGTCCCAGCTCTCTTCGGGTAATTGACCAGGTCCTCCTGTGTAGTTCTGGGCTGGTTTGTAACCCTTCCCAGAATCATCCTTACCCCATGAAGTGACATATTTTGCATGGAGCCCCAGCATGAGGAAGACTGACAGTCATCTAGTATTTTCTAGTAATTGCACCAACAGTTGTTGCCTTATCACCAAGCTGCTTTCCTATTGTCCTGTAACCCATCCAAATCTTGTGCAGGTCTACAATTTTGTTCAAGGTGTCCTTAGATAGCTCTTTGGTCCTGGGCAGGGTGGAGAGGTTGGAGTGTGAGGCTTCTTAAAGAAAACACATCTGTGAGAGCCAGAATTCTTGCTGGCCGGTAGGTGATCAAATACTTATTTTATGCAATAAAATGCAAATTATTAATTAAAAAAATTATACTATGTGATTTTCAGGATTTTTTTTAGATTCTGTATCACAGTTGAAGTATACCTATGGTAAAAATGCTGACCTCCCCATTCTTTGTTGGTTGGGAAAACTTCCAACAAAATCAACAGTACATCAATTCCTTATTTTTCCCACTGTCTCTATCAAAAAGGATCATAACAAAATTGTCTTCTTTCTGAATAATTTTTTTTTTTAATATTTCAATAACTTATGAATAAATAAATCATGTATAAATACATTTGACATAAATAAACACCAAAATAAAGGCAGTACACATGCATGGTTATCTGTAAAAATTGTGTAGGTGTTGAAGATTAGTAGAAATTCCTTCAGGGATAATTTGTGTACTCCTTTTTTGCGCAGTCCTCTATATGTTGCAAAAGCTGGCGAAGTGGAACTTCATCTTGTTTCGTCGTATTTATGCAGTGAGCTTTCTGCAGATAAACCAATTTGTAAAGTAAACATGTTAAGTATTAAACTTGTGCCTTCAGATACCACATTTAAGTTTGTTCACTGCAATATTCTGTCATCATACCAGAAAATCAACTTAACGTTACAGTTAACCAAGGGACTCCAAACTTTTTTGCATGAATGTTATTTTGTAATCCAGTCTTTTAAAACACAAGATAAATATGAGAAGTTCTACGGAGGCATTTGCTATAAACCTGGGTCCACCACAGGTGAAAGTGAAGCCTGGCTTTATGCTTTCTTGCATTACTCACATTTGTGTAGACACGTAGCAGCCTGGGCAGCATCCAGTCTTTTGCGTTCTGAAGACCGAGGTCTCTTGCTTTAAAGTGCGACAGAACGTTTTTTGCCAAGCACAGTGCTTTACGCTAGCAAAACCAGAAAAAGAGGGAGAAATATAAGACATGTATTCCACTGCAGCTGGTGTTTGAATGGGTGTTGAGGGAAGAACTTACATTGCATGTAGTGTTCTGAAAAACGTTAATGACTTCCTGATTGAGAATCTGAAAAAGTAAGTTAGATTTACATTAGTACTCCGTATTATGTTTAAGCTGATAGCATTGGAACAGGCTTACAGACTATAGCTTTTCTAGACTGTTTGCAAAACATGGTAGTCTTACCGTTTCTGATAGGTTTGCTTTGAGTTTCCTCACAGTAACTATGATTGACCTTAAAGTATACATTTCTTCAGAGTACTTCAGCATAGATTGCTTGTTCGTGTTCGCCTGGTCCCTTCTCGCTTCTTTCAAAGTCGTGCAGAAATTGTGATGTACGTTTGCTGTCGGTGCTGCATGAACCACAACAAAGGTTAGAACGCAAAAGTAGAAGGTCTTCATGGTTCTAGTCATCAGCTCCTAGACTTTCACCGGCACCAAATCTGTGTCTCTTCTTATAGTAACCAGAGAGGATGTGATTACAAAATTTGCTCGTTGACTCTGGGAGTCCCAACTGATAATCTTGAATAAGATGTCATTGATGACGTCAGGGACTTTACCACACACCATATATGGTTTTCCATGTGGGGATCACCTAAAATGTACTAAAAATTTGTATCACACCTATAGCTAGGTCATGTTAAAAAAATCTATATAGAGTACTGTGACTGATATTTATATACAGTGGGGCAAATAAGTATTTAGTCAGTTCTCCTACTTAGAAAGATCAGAGACTTATGTATTTTTCATCCTAGGTGCACTTCAACTATGAGAGACAAAATGAGGAAAAAAAAAAATCCAGGAAATCATATTGTATTTTAAAGAATTTATTTGTAAATTATGGTGGAAAATAAGTATTTGGTCAATAACAAACAAACAAGATTACGTTACGTTACCTGTATTAATTGCACCTGTTTGACCTCATTATCTGTATTAAAGACACCTGTTCACAGCCTGGCTAAGACCAAAGAGCTGCCAAGGGCACCAGGAAAAAACAAATTGTAGACCTGCATCAGGCTAGCAAGAGTGATTCTACATTAGGCAAGCAGGTAGATGTGAATCTGGGGCCCCATACAAGATCTCATCCCGTGTCGAAATGATCATGAGAACGGTTTGCAATAATCCTAGAACTATACGGAGGTACCCGATGAATGACCTGCAAAGAGTTGGGACCAAAGTGACAAAGGAACACACTGCGCCGATAGGGACTCAAATCCTACAGTGCGAGACGCGTCCCCCTGCTTAAGCCAGCACATGTCCAGGCCTACCTGAAGTTTGCCAGGGTGCATATGGATGATCCAGTAGAGTATTGTGAGAATATCGTGTGGTCAGATGAAACCAATATGCTTTGGGGCTGATTTTCTGCAAAGGGGGCAGGACGGCTGACCAGTGTTAAGGGAAGAATGAACGGGGCCATGTATCGTGAGATTTTAAGCCAAAATCTCCTTCCATCAGTGAGAGCATTGAAGATGGAGCGGTGTGTTTTGGATCTAGCCACGTTCAAACACTGGAGGAGTGCCTCCGTGAAAAGCATTTCGTGGTCCTGGAGCGGTCTATCCAGACCTCAACCCCATAAAACATTTGTGGAGGGAATTGAAAGTCCGTGTTGCCCAGTGACAGCCCCAAAACATCACTGCTCTAAAGGAGATCTGGATGGAGGAATGGGCCAAAATAGCAGCTTCAGTGTGCAAACCTGGTGAATACTTACAGGAAATGTTTGACCTCCGTCATTGGCAACAAAGGTTACAAAGTATTGAGTTGAACTTTCGTACATACTTATTTTCCACCATAATTTATGAATAAATTCTTTACAAATCCTACAATGTGATTTTCTGGATTTTGTTCTCATTTTGTCTCTCACAGTTGTAGTGTACATATGATTTATTAATACTGTTAAATAAATACTGTTTTTTACCCCACTGGGCACTGTATAAAAATGTGTGCGTGCGAGTTTCTGTATGTATTTTGTTAGTCCCTTATGTTCTGCCATGGACCATCACAGATCAAGTACTATTTGGGTGGCTCTATTAAGCATGCCTACCTTATTACTCCACCTTGTAGATGTAGTTTGCGTCTCATTTGCATAATCAAATGATTTTTTTGTTCTAATTATCTTGCTTAATTAAAGGAAATTCAAACTCTTATTTTTTTTTTTAATAGGTTCATATTCCAAAATATCCCCATAATTTTTGCGAGCAGTGTACTTTGCTGAAATGTGGTTTTCCTTCCACCCTGTCTCATTTGATCTGTGTGTTATGGCTTAGGTTTTGTCTATGCATACGAGTGCAAATTGGAAAGGGGTGAGTTCACACTTGGATCACTGATTGTGTAAAATAATATGACAGGTTCACGCATCAGCCATGGAGTAGCTTGTATATCCTTCTAGGTACTACAATGTATAACCTGACATGGGTTATTACAACTGTCTGTGTGTGTGTGTGTGTGTGTGTGTGTGTGTGTGTGCGTGCGCGCATGTGTTACAATATATTTAAAACTATTACATTAATTGAGATAGTAATGCTCTTGTACAATATAGATATTTACGATTTGGCATTCAGCGATAGAAAAAAAAATTGTTGGGAACGTACCTGTACTACTTGACTTTCCTGACAGTACTGTAATAGTCTAAGATGTGGCTCACCAGAGCAAACTTGTCATTTTTTTATTTTTTTTGGATTGTTTGTAATTTTTGACTTAGTATGTACAGTGTCTGTAAAGTAAGTTCCAATAAAATAAATGTATGAGTCACACCAGCAGTGTGGCTGTTTCCAGATTTATGTGTAGCACAAGGAGCACAGGTTTTATCCACATGCCCTGTGAGTGACAGGACAAATCAACGCATGCACGTTACAGCAACAACGTTAAAGCGGGGATTACTTTATAGACATCTTGTATATAAGTATTTAAGTACAGTACAACTCCATTAATGTATATAATGCTTTGTGCATGTGCATTTTCTGGAGGTATTAGGATCAGTTTACATGATTACTTATGTGAAAAAATTGTTGCTACTCGTCATTTTCGGCACTCGGTGTGGCTTCCTAATATTCTAGGTTCTAGAATATTGTAGGTTGAAACTGTTCCAGAGTCCAAAGGTTTTGTTATACATTCGTCATGTTATTTGGCCCACAGCCCTAACTGAGCAAGCCTATTTCGATACTGGATAGGAAAACTCTGTAAATGTGTTCTAAAATCTTAGGAGGACCAGGACTTAAAAACTGAATTAACCTCCATGAGCTGCAACTGAATTTGTCTGTTATTAATTCATGTAAATGCATAAATCTGTATGTAGTAGTTACTGGATTAGCAGGGTAGTTCCTGCATTACATCTATGCTAAATAGACATTCCTTTCCAGGATGTGTGCCCTGTGATTTCCAGGTTAGGCTCCCGGCCCTCCTCATGTCCCTGACCAGGGTTAGCAGGGGTAACATGGGATACTTTGCTTTTGCTTTGCATTATAGTATATCGAAAATCAAACATTACATCCAGAAACACCCCCTTAGTTGCTACTACAGATTTCACTCTCCTCAGTAGACTTTCCTTTACAACTTCTTTTAAGACTTGTTTAGAACTTTATTGAAAGGGATCTGTTTAAGTTAGAAAAGCATATCACTGTGGACTCCTCTTATGAGTTTTATGAGTGCAGGAAACCTATTGAACTCGCTTGTTTGGTTACTTCACTGAAGTGTTCAGTATAAACCAGACTACTGCATCTGGCAGTGGGACACACCCACCTACTGGTGGCATGGAGATATTGCGGAGTGAGAGGGTTTAGCAAAGCAAAAAAGCAAATTTTTCTGCTATTACACACAAAAAAAAAACGAATTATGTATTTTGCTCAATAACAGCTTTTGCAATTTGTCTGCTTTACAATGTTTAAATTCCCATGAGGTTTGGACTCGGAAGATGTGTACATGTATTTTAGCGTGGGAGGTCTTAAAATTATTTTTATATACAAAAGGGGATGGTGCAAAAGGTTTGAGAACTGCTGGTCTACAGAGATTCCAGCGTTTGCTTATTTCAAAGGGAGTGGCAACATGATATAATCGTTTTGTAGGTACAGGTCCTATTATCAATTTATGGAGGGTTTAATTACTGGGTAAATTCAACAAATTCAGTTAAAAATGCCATGGGACTTACCATGCTGAAACAAAGATTGCACTGAAAACAACAGCCCACTACACATCATGCATTTTTTTACATTTGAAATGCAACCTTTTGACCCCTAGCTCTGCCCCGATCCACACATTATCAGTTGCATCTATCAGTTGCAACTATCTCACAATCTCTGAAAATTATAAGTCAGGACCATCTAAATGTGTCACAAAGTCAATGCACCAAGACGAAATGTGTGAAAGCACTGAAATCTTCTAAATGTTTGCCATCTGGTCGTCATCAAAGTCATACTGGGTAAATCACATTGTGCATAAAATAAATTACTTTTACATTTACAATAAATAAATTGTACTTGTATCTATTGATTCATTACAATGGCCAATCATTTTTAGTCTAATATTGTTAGAGGATTAATGGTGAACATCTGAATCTAAGGGTCTCTATCTCAGAAGACCACTTAATGGTCTTAATAGACGGGACAGACAAGACAAATGGACACATTAAAGTTGTATGATCGTTGTCAGCTAGTACACCCCCCCAAATGAACAGCCAGAGGAAGTAGTGGCAATTAAATGAACTACTAAATCACACATGAAAAATGTTCAAGAAGAGCCAGTCTCAAATGGAAAGCACAACCTCTTCTGGGTCAGACCAGGCACTCTTTTGTTGAGAAGGGCGGGATAAAAAGTCACTGATAATGAGTGTTATGAATAAATAAATATTAGGCCAATACAACTGAATTAATTTGCTGATTTTTATGAATTCAGTATCCAAAACAATAAAGCTATATAAGCTAGTGTCCATATCAATATCATATCCCATGCAATAATTTCCTTCTGGGATCAATAAAGTATCTGTCTGTCTGTCTGTCTGTCTGTCTGTCAGTGCTATATACAGTTTGTAAGCTTATAATGAAGGGAGCAGTAATTACCGGAGCATTTGATACAACACAAGTGTAGGTGACTCATATCAAGTATTGAAAATGTGATTCACTGTGTTAAAACAATTATGTTGTTATTATCAAACTGTACCAAAAAAAAGCACGCTTGTTTTGATCATGGTCACGAGGGATGGTCTGTAAGCCTAGTACTGATTCCAAAAGGAGCAGGACAGGTGACTTTCACCCAGGACAGTTTCCATTAGGGTCTATCGTAAACTCACCACCCTAAACCAAATTGATATTAGGTGTGACCACTGTTAGTTTTTAAATTTGAATACTTTCTTTTAGGTATACTGGTGTGCAGCTTTTGAAGGTGCTTTTGCACTGTGAACCTGCCACAGACTTTTGGTGACTCTCTTGATTCTCACTCTTCATGCAAACCAAGATTGATTTATTGATGTTGAGATCAAAACTGTATGATTTTGGCTGTGGGTTTGGGGTCATTCTCAATACTGGAGATTGAATTTGCGACCAGTCAGGCTCCTTCCTGATGGAACTGTGTGATGGATAAGAAACTGCCGAACTTCTAAGTATTTGTGGCCTTTTTATTTTGAAATCAACAGTTCAACAGTTCCATTTGTAAAAATACCGCCTCAAACCTGCAGGGAAATTACATTGTTATGCACTGTTGAATGCGCACAGTGATCCGTGTTGCGTCGTCCAGCCTGTCAACAAACAAACTGCCTCATGTTAGAGCAAAAATCATTGGATCGTCTGATTTAGCGTCTGATTTAGCAGAAAAGTAATGGATTTCCGTGGATGACCACTGGGTTTCTTGTCTTTTTTTCACATTTCCATTTGCATGCATTTCATTGTGGGAAACAAATGTCCTGACAGATCTTACATTCTGACATTTTGGGGACACTTTGCTGAAGTTGGGGTTAGGTGCAACTGTTGCATTAATTGGCCGCAGTAAACATTGTGTAAGTGGACGCTCCCCACAGAGATGGTGAGACATGCTGTGTGTGTTTGTGTATGTGACTCACTCTTAATCACTTTATATTACCACTTAATGCAATTAAGGGTGGGCTGAGGCCTACCTAACATCACAGAACACATGCACACAGTCTTGGTAAACATATGCTTTGGGGAATTTCCGTTGACATGATTACTGTAACGTATTACTCCTACACCTAACTGTAACCTAAATCAAATAATTTGGCTCGTTTTTAAAGGGAAACCAATCCTCGTAAGGACAAGTTATATAACCTTTACAATTGTTAAAAAATCTCTGGAATACTGGAGTACCTGGAGGAATCCCAGGCTTCTGGAGCTGCGAGGTAACCGCGCTAACCTGCTGCGTTTCCTACATTTAGTAAGTGTTTCTATTATATTATTAATATAGACATATTAGAATTTCAGTTTTTTTTTTTTGTTTGTGTACAGACTTGAGTGTATCAGAACACCATCGTTGGTGGTGTGCAGTTAGTTTCATATGTTCAATCGCTGACGTAATTAATAAAGAGCATCTTAATTATGATATTTGTGGTATATACAGAGAGAGAAATGTGAACCATGTACATTGCATTTCTTTATTTTTAAACTTGTGAGTCAAATTAGAATCATGTGACAATAATAATAATGTCCACAAGACAACGAACAAGCTCTTGAGAAAAAAAAAATCAGATTAATATGGCCCTTTATTTAAATATGTCAATGGATAATACAGGAAAAAGAATTAAGTTACTGAAGATAGAAGGAATATATAATAACATATTTCATTTACAGGAATCTGTTCTAAGGCTTGTGGTATTCCTTCTTGGCACACTGTTCTATGTTATGCAAAAGTTGGCGAAGTTCAATGGAGATGCCAAGTGTTGAGACGTCACAGTGAATGTCCTGTGAATAAATAATTAAAAAAAACATACAGTCAAGTTAAACATGGACAGAAGATATGTTTACCAAAGAGGCATCAGGATTTACTGGAAAAGTACCAAGATGTTCTCCATGGTTCTAGATTGGGAGGTAGAATATGATACAATATTGATTCGTTAATTAATTCATACAGATGCTCCTGTTCTAGCATACAAATAATACATTGAACAAGCTTGATAGTTGTATGTTACATTCACTCACCCTGGTGTAGGCCACCAGCTTTCTGGGCAACAGCCATTCATCTTCTTTAAGCCCAAGCTCCGCAGCTGAATAGGCTAACAGGATTTCTCCAGCTTTGCAAATGCTTTCAGGCTAGAGTATTGCATGGTGTAACATACGGTCACAAAATCAAGCAATATTCCATGAAAAGATGCTTTATTTGTTGGTCAAAACCATTTCTGTTACTTACAGAGCAGTTCTCAGATGTTAGGACCCCTTGAACAAAGGTCTAAGAAAATCATAAGACATTATCAGATCACTGATTGTGCTCTACTATTAGGAGGTTATTCTTGGATAAACAGTTAATTAGCAGAGTTAAAAATTCTTACCTGCTTGCTTAGTTTAGCTTTAACATCATTCAGACTCTGCAGAATTTCTTCTAGAATCACATGACGAATATTGGTTTTCTTCCCCGCCGCTGCTGCGTGAGATACTGCAGCAGCCACTCCGACCAGAAGGCAAAACAAGAAAGTCTTCATGATCACGATCCTACCAGTCCAGATGTCAGAGTAGTGTGGGTGCAGACTTTTATACTTTTCGTTCCATGTACAGATGGGTACAGATGTTGCAGATGTGACCACAGCTATCTTGATTGATCATGGCCAAGGTCATACGTCAGCGATCGCTTCTGTGAAACTAACTGCTGAACCAGTTGTGGTGTTCCGAAAGACTTGTGTATGTAGACTAATGATACCATCTTTAAACCTGCTCTATATTCTTAACATCAACCTTTTACACTCTTACTTAAACATATGAAGGTACACAGGAGACTAAACATGACACACATGTGAGTTGTGGCACGCTAAACACTTGTGAAAAATTCTACATATCAGACCTGATGTGCTGCTTTTCCTAAATTTGAGAAGTGGGCAGCAAAAGGAATACAATTACAACATTCAATAAATCTGATGACCTGGCAGGCCGAGGGAGTGTTGAAATCAGATGGAGTCATTCCTATATAACGCTTGCTGTGTGTGGGAGAGCATTATCATGTTGACACCACTTAGAAGCCCTGCTATGAGAGGCAACATGGCTGCAAGATGTCCAACACATATCACTGAGTTGTTAGTATCCCTCGTATCTCTACTAGGGGCGAGCAACTCTCATATTTGATGGCTCCCCAGTCGGTCCAACAGTTGGGGAAGGCAGAATGGAAGCACTCAAACTTGACTGTTTTTGGATACCAAACAGAACATGGACTCATCGCTAAAGACAATACAGTCCCTGTTCATAGCAGTCCAAGTTTCTTGTTCATGACGCTACTGCAGATGAAGGTGGCTGGCTGTCAATAACAGGACATGTAACGGGCACCGTCACAACACATTCAGAATTCTCTATTTTATTATACTCTTCATTATATTGTATTTTTTCAACTATATTTTCTATTTTCTATATGATATCTTCATTTCATATGTTCTTATGCATATTTGTATTTATTCTAAAACTTAATAATGAGGCAACCTAATTTAACTCTTACTGCCCAAGAAGACTTGATCCATTTTTGAGACGTTTAGGATTTATTTCCTCTCCACTGTCGCCCTAAGTTTGCTCAGTTATGGCTGTGAGTTTAGATTGTTGTAAATGTTGTAAATGAGTTTACCTTGTGTTAATGTGTGTACTGGTCCCAAACTCGACCCCCTTTATTAAGAAGCTTAGTTCCCATGAGCAGAACAGAAATAGGCACAAGACCTTGATGTTCTTCTGATGGTCCAGTTTGGGTTCAACCCCCAAGGTACTGATCCACCAAAGTGTTCTAGCACTTTCCACTGGATGACTGGAACCATAATGAGCTCATTCTCTGAAAGACGTACATACAGTTGTGACCAAAGATTTTGCGAATGGCACCCATTTTGATTTTCACAAAGTTTGCTGCCTTAGTTTTATTTAGAACCTTTTGTCAGATTTGTATATGGTATAATGAAGTACAATCATAAGCATTCCATACATTTTTTTTTAAACGTTTTGTTTACAAATGCATCATGCTATGAGGCTAGGAATATAGAAATTCTCATTGGAATCATAATAAAAACAGTGGTAATGGTTTCTGCATTGCTTTTGTTCTTATAGTTTCATAGCTAGATTACAATATATACTGTTTAGTTATCCAGCTTTCTGCTTTTTTTCACGTATCCTGAATGTCCTTTTTATGTTGTACATCTCACTCGCTATGAAAAAGAATCTAATGCCACACATGATTTATACAATGTATTGCAAATTTCACGTTTTTAACAATTGCAAACTCTTTTTTTTTTTTATTACGTTACAAAATGACATAACGTGTCATTTGGCGTGTAGCCATTCTTCAGTTTTGCATCTTTAGCATTGATATGATTTTTGTGTTTGTGGCGCATGGTTTGTATAATTCAGATGATCAGATGTTAGAGAGATTTTTTTCTGTTGATGTTAGTTGGTTGTTTCGAACACTCATTTCCCAAAAACACTGTATTTTACTTGTCTAATCATCAGTCTTTGCGGAAGCCTGCTGGCCTCCGATTAGGCTTCTTCGGAGACCGACAGTGCTATCTGACCTTATCTGATCTGTGGCACGTTTGCTGATGCAGCAGCTAATGTGCAGAAGGGATGAAATGCTGAGTAAGTTTAAAAAGATGGATTAGCTTTCTTTAGTATGTGATGTTATAGTTTGATTTTTTTTAAAAAGAAAAACAATACAATATATTTACTGAGATTGTGTTTATGTTAAAATAACTCGATATTTAGAATTTCCCCATTGTTTTCCGAAGAAAATGAGTATAGCTAGAGTCCTAGCTCGCTGCCTGCCCTGTCATTTGGCAATTAAATAATGCTGCAATACAATTTTTGCTTTTAGAATACAAACAGACAATACAGTAAAGGCATATGCAGCTTTCCAGGAAATCTGAGGAATCCTTTTTGGAAGGGTAGCAGCAAAAAAGACAGCTACGTGACCCTGACGGGGACGACTGTCTCACTTTGTGTCTGTGGAAATGGCTCCCTGTTTAATTCTATAGACTTGGGCTTGGGCTTTATGCCACTTTGGGCATCGTGTTTTTTTTTAATTACAGGAACAAAGTTACATTGATACTAGTTAGTCACATTTACACTAGGACAATTTAGAGTGGCCATGGACTATGGACCAGAAGGTCTAGGGCTCAAATCCCACTGTGGCAGAGATTAGGGAGTCTGCTAAACGACATAAGATGTAAATTTAAATGTAAAATCAGAGCACTTGGATTTATTTGGGTTCCAAATGGACAAATCACCAGGTTTATTCACAAGCATTTATCTCTTTCACCTCACCAGCAAGCTTTTCACTTATAGGTTTCTTAAGTAGAATGAAGACATTACCATAACACAATACACACAATACTAAAATTGATCATCTTTTGTGTAAGGCCAAAGCCTCCATTTAGCCTTCTGCCGATCCTTCCCTTCTTCCCTACTCTTACCTACCCTCAATCACATCTCCATCACAATCACAACTCCAACTCCGAGGAACGAACTATTTTAAAAAAACAAACGTTACAGCCCCCTGCTTAACCCTTTAATGTACTTAATTTCATGGACAAAGCTCCAAAAGCACTAATCAGATCGACTGTATCTTATTAGCTCAAGATATTTTCCTCAAATAAAGTCCATATCACTGATATTACTTTATATATCAGTCCAATAGATATGATTAGAAGCATACAGTGTGCCCAGGTCATGCTATACCCTCTGAACATGTCTTAGCTTCCAGAACAGAAACCAAGTAACATTAGATATTGTACCACAAAATCATAACTCAGGACTCCATATATTACACTTCAGTTCATTTGTACGTTTTGGTGGGTAAGAAGGTCTTCTAAATGCTATGTATGCAGTACAGATATACATCGCTGGGCAAAGGTGTCAAGCAAAGCTTCGAGAACGGTCCATTAACTCTGTAACACTACTCAGAACGAATCAGAAGCCATACTGGCATTGGAAAAAAATAGTAATACAACCGATTATTAACAGTTCAAAATCATAAAACTGGACACAAGATCACAATGGGTCTGCTAAATACTGTAAATAGTAGATAGTAGTAGTGAAGTATAATAGTAGTAAGATAAATAGTAGTGAAGTATAAATAGTATTTGTACAGTGTACACATACAGTAAATTGCTGGGGGAAAAAAAGTGTCCATCAAAGCTTCTAACGTGAGAATTTTTGTTTTATCCTGTAAATTACTGACACATTTCAAATTAAAATAAACATTTTCAGACCTCGAATAATAATACAAAATTACAAAAAAAAAAAAAACAAGTTTACATTCGATTTATAAATATGAACACTAGTTCAGAAATCAGTATTCCAATCACAGCTTTCAGGTTTTCTAAATAAATAAGATTTGATTCAGATGATCGCCTAATCGGAAGGTCATTAAGTAGAATGAGGTGTGTCTGTTAGAATTCATCTGATACTGAAATTGAATAGCATCTGGAGTGGTCTCTTAATTGTTTGAGAGCTGTGTGCATAGTTTCACACCGTCATGTACTCAAAATCTGATAGCCTATTCACTCCACAGTCCTCTCATGCTTACTAGTTTATTTATTAATTTATTATTAATTTATTATTATTTATTCTGTATTTTAGTGCCATGCAACCTAGATTATGGAAGTCACTTCTGGCTCAAGATCACTATTGGTTTAAGTGCTATCACTCTTAATGGTTACTAAGCACATAGCATTATGCATTTACTGATGTAATTTTACTTACTACTTGTGTACTTATGTCTTGCGTATTACTGGCCCAACAAAATTGTACCCACTTCGACTGCAAATCTTTGCCACTGGTGGTGTGCAACAACTATATCATAAACTGAAATTAATTTGCAACGTAAGATGGTTAGAAAAAAATGATGATGCAAAAATGATGTGCCAGTCTCTAGGTGACTGAAACATGCTGACACACTGAACTGTGGTAAGATAGCCATGCCACATCCGATGCATAGTCCTTTTGTGTTTCTTCCTGACAACTCAATGAGCAACCAGAAACCTTGGTGCCAGTTATCACTCCATCAGTGATGACATACATCAGTCTACACTATGAAAGGTAAAGTTGCCCCAGTACATGTCCGTGTGTTAAGCTGCTATACACTAACACCAACGAAGTAACAGGATATTAGGATAAGATGTTTTACGTTACAGAATCATAGGTCCGTCAGACTTCTTTTAGTACAGATTTCTATGACTTACCACTAGTAAAGACTTATCTAGATAACATTGCATAACCCATAATGTAGGTCTGTAGGTCAGGGGTGTTCAAAGGTTAGGGTCACAAGGTCAGAAAACAACAAGGCCTGCTTACTCTTTTCCAAAATACAGTATAATGAAAAAAGTCAGCATTAAAAATACATGAAAAAGAGAAAGAAAGAGTTTTTCACAATACTTTCTACTATTATATAAAAGAGGCAACAAAACCAGCTGTTGTTCTGTATTTTCTTTAAGTCTGTAAGAGTATTCCAAGCTAAACATGTTTTTTTAGGTTTATGCAACCAAACAATTACAATAAAACCACTTCTTTAAAGCTGATTTTTCTATAAATCATCATTTAAAAACAGCATATAGCGGTAATATCTACAGCATGAAATAGCAAACGAAAATAATTTTGCTGTGTGTGTATAACAGTCTGTATAATAATACCGCTTCAACAATAGCTAGCTAATTCCTGTGCCGTGGCCCATTATTTTAAAGTAGTGAAATCATGGTAGCTATTCATGTGTTGTAAGATGGAAGTTGTGGGTCAGTTGAATGTTGTCACTCTACCAATCGCCTGCCTTCTGAGCCTGAGATTTGATACCCATCTGAACCTTTCTCTCTCATTTCATGTGCTGAGTTGGCACCGTCCTTAAATATGCTAAACAATCACCACAGAGACCAGAATTTGACTCAACCTCCAACCTGTCTGGGTGCGTCACAAACACAACTGGGTCCCTTTTTTGGGAAAAGCTTCTCTAACGATGGTCACATTGGTTAATCAAATTGCTGGTAAAGATGGCTAATGTATAAAGTAGTGCATAGCTCGGGGCATGCATTCTCTCGTTGTAATAGTTTGCCACCTACTGGTGAGAAGATGAGGTCTTTGGACGAATTGTGTTAGCTTTAGGGGATCCTTACTGTAATCGGGCGTGTCTGAATTAGGAAGAAAACTGAAAAAAGAAGAACAAAGCAGAATCACGAATCCATGATAAGTGACCAGAAAATTCGATCTAATAAATCAAATTCTGTATGTGGATGTTTCCTGCTTCAGCCACTTTTCTCCAGTCTATAAATAGGTAAAACTTGATTTATTCAGTGCAGAAAATCACAGGTTTCCAGCACTTATCCCTGTACAATACAGGACAGAGGCATGACCCTGGCATGGACACCAATCCATTGCAGTCACTGCTGATGTTCCTCTGACCAGCCTCCTTTCCCTCAAACACTCTATATATCTATATGTCTATATGTAATATCTGACCAACAGCAAGACAGCCTTATTTATTTAATCACTGAGCTTACTTATAGCAAGTAAACACTGACCAGCAACACACACACACTGATACATTACTTGGGTAAATAGTGTAAATGAGCAGGTTAGGATGGTGAATCCAAAACCTCCACAGTGCCCAACTCTGCTGACAGTACTTGTAGAAAGGGAAATTCAACTGGAACCCAGAGACAGCGCGAGTCTGCCTATAGTTACTGCTGAAGACTGTTGTGTAACGTTTGCAACTCATTACACTGTGCACACATCTCATACCCTTGTAGTACACAATTGTTGCTGCTCACGCTGTACTATCTGTATACAAACGAGACCCTGGAGATAAGTGCTGAAGATACTGGATAAGACCAATAAGACCCTTAACCCATAATTGCATGGCTTGTAAGACAGTTTTGATGTTCTGTGCTGGTTCCGGCACCGCGCGCCTGGATGATCTTCTGGCTCGGCATCTCTCTGACGGTCTCCAACAGCGGAGGCAGGTCCCACCAGAGTGCAGGAACTCCCTCCATCAGTTGGACAGTAGGAGACGATGTGC
>JAUZST010000951.1:156655-177218 GCA_034779995.1 Parotocinclus haroldoi | reverse complement strand
GCAGTGGCGGGGGTGCGTATAAATAGGGTGAACCGAAATTAAACCCAGGTGTGTCTAATGAGGTGCAATCAAAACTCGGGTGACGGTGTGCGTGTGATGGGATGGGTTTGGTCGCTGGAACCGCCCGAGGGTGTGACAGATGTGAGCAAAAATACTCTCTTATCTTCAGTTGCTTTTTTAGTTTGGTTTCCTATTCAGGATTTGTCTTTTTAGTTAAGACAGGAACACCACAAGACTACAAAATGCAGTGTCAAGCTACATCAGCTACCCCTCTACGTAAGCACCGCAATACCCTGTGGGACTGTCTGGCCTTATATGCCCTATCAGATGAGTGCAAATTCTGGTTGATTAAACTGAGACTCCAGATCCTGTCATGCCAGACTGTACAGTGAGATTTTCCCTTCCTCCTCAGTTCAATGTGTTAGGGATCGCGCTGGAGCCCGTTCTTCGTTTTTCGCTGCGGTATATCATTTCACCACGATCCCTTACTGTTCTGTTTCCGCGTTTTTCCAGACGTCATTCACGGCAGTTGTTTTCATTTACCGCAGCGATCTATTGGTTAGTGTCTTTTCGTTACGCACCTGTTTTCACTTTTGTTAATTATATGTTGATTATATAAGCCCGGCGATCACATTTGTGTTTCTTTTTATTTAGTCCGTTCCGGACTCCGCCGTGTGGATTCCCCGGCAGCTGATGGTGCCCGGAATCCCGGTCGGTAAGGACTGACTCAGGATCCGCGGCTCGGTGAGCCCGCGTTTGGATCCACGGCCAGAGGGGTCTCCTCCAGATCTCGGCCACTAGATGCCGCCCCAGCATCATTAAGCAGGTAACCCCCTGATCCATGGCCGTAAAGGGCAGTCCCTGGATCCTCGGCTTTGAAAGCCGTTTGTTAAGTTCATCCCCCTTTTGTCTTTTTATTTTCTTTTGGTTCAGGCGTCTTATGTTCAAGTTTATTTTATTATCGTTGCCGTTTGTGGTCCCTTGGCTCTGCAGCCGCTTTTATGGACCCTCGGCTACGAAGCAGTTCTCGTGGACCACACGGCTCCAGAGCCTTTCAGTTGCCCCCCCGGCTCCTTGCCCTTGTGTCGACCCTCGATGGCCGGGTCTTTCACGGGCCCTTGGACCCTCAGCCATGCGAAAGGATCCCCCGCAGCTGATGACGAGGCCTGATATCGCGACTGAGGCCGTTCTACAGATTCCCCCGACACTTCGGCTGCCTTTGGGTCCCATGGCACCCCACCGCAGGATTCTGTACTCTCGGCTCGTTAGCCTTTCTTTGGTTATGCCTGGATATGTGTGTTTTATTTAATAAATGTTCTTCTGTTTCCCCTCATTTGCTGTCTGTCTGTGGATACTGCATTTTGGGCTCCGACTTATAAAACCCGATAGGGATTCTGAAGATTTAGCGAGATCAGGAATGATCTTGCGAGATCTCCGGGACGCCCTATCGTAACAAGTCAGTCTCACAATAGTTCTCCACTGTGTTTTTTGTGTTGTTTTATGTTCCCCATGGTTCCTAACAAGGTTAGTGATAATAGCCAACCAAAAGGAAATCAAGGCGAACAACTGCACAGTACGATACTCTCTCGCATTGCAGCCGGCCGAGCAGCAGCACCCTGGGTTCACAAATTGCACTTAGCATTTTATTTTTGTTTTTCACTTTCAATACATTATTCATTACATTACATGAGGTTTTTAACACAATAAAATATATTTTTTGTTAATGATTTGCCCAACTGTAGGTTAATATAGCTGTTCTAAGCATGTTTAATATAGGCTAGATCTGGATTGGTTCAGTAAATAAACAGTATAAATATTAAATAAATATTAAAAAATAAATATTCCACCTGAATTGTGCACCTAGTTAGTGGGATTATTAGTGCTAGTGGATAATGCTAATCTTAACAGGCTAGTAAAACCATTACTTAAGAGGAACTGTAATACTTCTTAAGGTAGGAGAAGCGGTACTAAGCGGTAATATTAAGGATTAAATTACACCAATATGATCAATGTTTTATTTATGCTCATGTACAGTGTTTAAATGAATTTCTATCATCAATACATCATCAATACAATCATTCCTAGGGATGTGCAATCTAGCCAAAATTTCGTATCCTGATATAGGTCCCGACGTCGATATACACTGAACACCAGGGGAAATTTCATTTTATTGTTTCATTTTAAGTGTCCCCTAATTGTTGTGTGCCGTGTATATCACAGTTTTAACACATGATCGATTTAGTGAAATAAAATGACCACATGATTTTTATACATGAGTTCTAATTACATGTTGAAGTATATACGCTACTTTCTCATATTTAATTATTTTCTCCATTTACTTCGAAACTTTGTGAAAATTGTTAAGCTTATAAAAAAATATTAAATAGTAACGTACATGACAGACATCTTATACGTTTTAGAAATACACTGAGTTCAATTTCTTGGCTGATTCCAGTCAACATTTGACCCACGGTTTCAGATTCTGTCTAAGAATTATAAACAGGAGCATTTTTGTTGCTAAAGAAAGATAGCAGGGGCTGCTGGCTTGTGCCTGTTTGACTTTTTTAGCTTTCTGAAACGCCACATGTTCAGCGGGGTGATGCTGTTTTATCTTTTTAACTCCATGACTGTTTTTGGCCTCGTCCTCCTAAAGCATGATCAGAAGAGCTCCACACTGAAGATATGACTGTGTCCATAATAAATAGACAGAGCAAACTCAACTGAAATGTAACAATCCCCCGTCATGCGTTAGCAACGGGTCTCATAAACAAAATGGCGAGTGATTGAGTGTTTAAAGCATATTTAGGCACATATACAAGTTTCTAAAAACAATGTGCAGCTCCCGTGTGCCTCATTTCGTACTTATGCATTGTGTTCACTGTCCCCGTGTCACTTTCACGATCATCCTAGCAAAAAAAATAAAGAAACTGCTGCAGAGTGTGTACTTTGCGCTTCAATAAAATAGACGAATTTAAACAATAGACATCAGACGATATATATCGTCATATCGCACAGCCCTAATCATCCCCACGGGGTCTCTAGGTGCTCCAGAAAGTTCTCTCACAGGTAATGTTTTTTTTTGAGAATGTGGGCAGCCCTGAGCTGTGAACTCATTAAAAGAAGAAATAATTGACAATCAACCAGACAGAGTAGTACAGTCTATCAAGCAGGTGAGGGTTAAGGTTCTTGCTCAATAAATAAACACTGGCAGCTTGCCAGTACTTAAACTAGAACAATCAACTGCGTGGTCCATAATCCTGGCCTTCAACTACCACCCCTGCCTGAATGCTTGGACCCTGTGTGCTGTTGCTATGTGTCTAGGTGCTCCATACATGCATTGTGAATGTATATGAGTAGGAGAACGTCATCATAAACATACCCATAACACACAGTTAAGCATACGGTACCAAACTACACTGTGTGCATTAGCACTTAAAAGGCTTCAAGGAAAACAAGATAAGAGTGTTCTCAAATTTCCACCATCTGATCAGAACGATCTTTAACTCATACACAGACTTCATTATTCACTAGTGTGGCATTATAGCATGTATTGGGTGAGGATCAAAGAGAGCTTTCAAGAGACGATAAGGGATGGTAAAATGAGGATGAGGCAACCAAAGACGAAGCTGATAGAGACATGTAGATGCCAAGGTGTTTTAATGGAGGAGAAATTAAGAGTAAAGAGTAAGAGTTAAAATAAGAGATTGGAATTGGTAACATTGGCATTTTAGACAGCATTTACGTTTTGGACTTTTAAGTTTTAAATCTATCTGTGTTTGGTTTGGTATGCTGTTCCTCTGTCCGCGTGGATTTTTGTTTTGTTCATTGTTTGTTTGCTTACTGGTAATCTGGGGATACGCTCTGACAAATCTAAAATAAAAAAAAATCAGGGTGCAGTTTCTTCTGAATGTGTGTTTATGTTTATTATCGGATTCTCGCCGTATCGTATATCATCAAAGTCGGGCCATCGTAAAATTCAGAGTACCTGTATTGGGTTTTCACATGGCAATTCCCTGCGATGGACAGGTAACCTGCCCAATGTAAGCTGTAATAAGCTCATTATCTAAATGGCCTTGACCCATACTGACCTGAATAATGCAGTTACTAACGATAAATAAATGCTTTGCAGCTGTGTTAGGACTGAAGCTAAGCTTTAAACAAAAAAAACATAATTCTAATGTTATAATGTTTGTACAGGGTTACATTTGATGGTCATGACACTAGTGTAGAGAGAAAGTGCAAACACTTCTTAGGGCAGAAAGTCGACTATAGCTGACACACCGCACTGCCGTTACCAAGGAGACTGAATTCTCAAGGATCCTTTGGTAGGAGCCATTTGCAAAAACACAAAGCACTCATCCCTGAGCATGACACAAGCAAATAAAAAAAGAAACCAGCGCAGAGGAACTTACTGCCTTCATGTTTCCATTGTATCTCTGATGTGCGATCTACAGATATAGAACTTTTTAGAAATCACACAGGCGGAGAGCATAGCACAAATTACACACAAAGTTGAGCCTAAGCCACAAATGAGCAGCCTGGTGTCACAGTGTCAAAGATCAAAGAAGGCTAATCCTATATTTATCTGAAGGGGATAAAGGATAGGCTTTTAGGTAGGTAGGTCTTTTCCTATGTATGAAAGCAGTGTTTACAGTCATTATGGTTCTCAACTACTAATCAGAATGTAGTCCGTTCAAATCCTGGCTCTGCCAAGGTGTCACTTTTGCATCGATGAGCATAAGTCCTAACCTAAGTCATAGGCTCTGGAGTTTCTCAGAATAAGGCTGTCTCCTATTCACTCATTCATATTCATATTCATATGAACCTAGAACTTAACCATTGAAAGACAGGAACCAACTCTGTAGACAGGGCAGCAATTCATTGCAGGACACGTGCATACACAAGTACTCCTAGAGTAACAAACATCTTCTGGAATCTCCTCCATACTCTTAAGACAATGAGACACAGCAAACCTTCTGGCAATGGCACATATTGATGCACCGTCCCGCAGAAGTTCTACCTGTGCAAACTCTGTAGGGTCCAGGTACTGCACCATGGTACTAGTAGTGACGCTGACTCTAGCTAACTGTGAAAAATAAGGCAAAAAACATGAGCAGAGACGAAATGCCTATTAACTGCCTATTAACTAATCCACCTATTACCAAGTTCCTGTTTTGGGGGTTGTCTTATTGTTTTATTGTGAATTTCATTAGCACCAAAGCAGCTGAAACTAAAGAATTTACAATGCCCCCTGCTACTAAAGTGACCACATCAATATACCAGACGTTAAACTGAGTGAATGCTGTATTCTGATTAAAAAGTATTCCTGTAATTATTCTGAGCAGGAATGCAATACAGGTAAGCGCTTCATAATGTCCATTTGCAGATAAATCCATGGTCCAATAAAGTTATTACCTTTAACGGTTATTTCCATACTTAACACAAGTATTATTGTGCCAGATCCATTTTCTTATTTAATTTTGTTTTCCACCTAATCCTGGTCAGGGATTAAGTGTTCTTACAAATTAGATAGGATCATATACAACCCTGGTATCCTAAAGTAACAGGAACATACCATTCTATTATTTCACGATGGGAAAGCCCTACTCAGTTCCTGCATGTTCCAAACCCCGTTACTTTCAACCATGTCATGTAATATAGTGATATAGAATATTTTCTGATTGTTCATCATCTTGCTTTTGCTGCTGCATGAAAGGCAGTTGCTTGATTTGTGGTCCTAGGTACCAGGGACCTACAAGAAGTATCATGTAGAAAACCTGATCATTCTTTACTGTGTTTATTTGTTCTGTCATAACTTAATGCCATTTTCCTCTTTTACAGAACAGTACATACCAGAAAGTCTCAAGTTATCAGCAGGTTTGTGGGGCTTTTTAAAATTTTAGGTGTACGGCCACCATCAGTGTCACTATTGTACGTCATACCCATATACCACATGTACCTAGAGACACCAGAAACCTCTTAAGTTCTACATACTCAATAATCTCCAAATGGAATCACAGCAGTTTTGTTTCAATTACTTCTTGCCCTGTCTGTCACAGCAATGCACACATACACTATCAGTTATACCCAACAAGAGCCTATTACGGCAACAATGGAGATTACTGTAGTGTGGTAAAAGAGCATTTGTCACAGGGATCTGAAAGAGTCAAAGCAAAAAGGGTAAAAAAGACAAGACGCAAAATATGTGCTTAATATCCCAGTCAAAGGAGAGACACCCAAGGGGTGATGTAATCTATCATATGTGTATGTGGTTCTTTAGCAGACACAGTTGGAACTAATTTCCTCCAGGCAGAGAGCCAGAAATAGGGATGTGCCACGGATGACTGTAGTGCTTAGTGATGGATTTTTACTTAACAAGTGTTCAAGAGAAAACAGCTAAACAGTAAGTAAAGAGATTGTAATAAAGGTATTTAAAAAGGAAGACAGCCATCATTCAAAGCCAAAGAATGAACATAGCTATCATATCAATAAATATGAACTGTTGAGTGTCTACCAGGGGACAACCCAGGGGCAACTGACTGAACCTTCCCGTGTACCTTTAGCACAGATAAATAGGAAGGGTTGCGTTAGGAAGTGCATTCAGCGTAAAACCTGATCAAATAGGCTGACGAAAAATCAGCTTTCTGTTCCGAAAGGCTTACCAATGGCCATCACTGGTATGGTTGGCCGGCAGGGTTGCTGGAAACGGTCCTACTTTTAGGTAAAGGAAAAGAAATAAGAAGCTTGTTTGGAGAAAAAGTAGGAATGTATCAAAAGTAGTTTCAAATTGTTCTACCATGGTGTGTTAGCACTACCATGTCCTCTTTATTCTGTTCACTCAAGGTCACAGTGGCCACAGGACCACCACAGATCAGGTACTAGCTATTATACTATACTATTATGTGGTGAATCATTCTCAGATAGGCGATAGTGTGTTAGGATGTGTACTGCTCAGACTCAGCAGTGCTGCTGGAGCTTTTAAACAACTCAGTGTCTGTATTGTACTGAAAATAGTCCATCGACCAGAAACTGTCCAGCCACCCGCATCCCATGAGCACTGATGAACGGCTCAGCTGTATCTTTATTCAAACAAGAAAAAGACACACTAACACACTAAGAACCATATCGGTGTTGCTGCAGTGCTGAGAATGACCCACCACTCAAATAGTACCTGATCAGTGCTGTTCCCATCAGAGAGCAAAGTCACGGGGACTAACAAAGTAGGAAATAGAAGGATTACAGTATGTAATTGAACTATAAAGTGCATCTATGTGATAAACGGAACTAATAAAATAGACAATGAGCACAGAATCAATGAGGAGTCGATAATAAAGTGCTCGTAAGTGTATAGCATTTTAGTGAATGACTGTGAATAACAGTTTTAACCCACCAGATAATTACATAATTATATAATTACATAAGCAGCCACTGAATATATTCTTGGCTCAAAGTTCGTCATGCCAGAGAATGAACCATGGCACAAAATGCTGATAAACATCTACTGTCATTACAGGGCTCCATTAATATTTTGCTAATGGCTGTGCCAGCGTTAGCATTACTAATAGTTCCCACTGTCTGATATTAATGCGCAACGACATCACAGGGACTGTTGCCATAAGCACACCTGCTATGGTGTACATTCTCGTGGACCATCGATCTCATTTAAGCTATCGTTTAGTGTACGTACAGGCTCTGCAATCATGTATCACACCCTCTTCCAGACCAGTCACCAGATGCTCAGAGGGAAAAAAAAGGAAAAATAACATTTTAGAGTGAGCCCCAAGTCATATTAATCTTCGACTGGCTACCATGGAAACAGCTTGGTGTTGTGAAGGATCAGACTGCGAGCTATTTTTAACAGGAGAGAGGTGCATGTCTACGGCCGTAGCACGATCCACCTCGTTCTGTCATCCCACATATTTCTGCTTATCGAAGCAGCTCTATGTATTTGGATGTAGATATTGATTATATATGCAGTGAAACTATAAAACTTTTTATTTATTTGTTAAGTCACTTAAAAGTAAGCTCCTGCCAAACACACGTAAAAACTTACTAAATAGACAGAATAGTCATATAGTCAGAAGGCATACATATAGCCTTTTCACAAAGGTTGCCAAAACCATTGTTGAGGTTTCTTCAGACGTCGAATACCTCGATTTGCAAATCCTTCTCAACCCATATTCAATTGAATACACTACAAAGATGTTCAAACGGATAAACTTTATTGTTTTTTGCACATATTTACTCATTTTGAATATGATGTCTGCAACACATTCCAAAGAAGTTGGGACGAGGGCACGTTTACCAGTTACATCACCTCTCCTTTTAACAACACTCAGTTAGTATTTGGGCACTATTGTCAGCTTATTCTAAGTTCTCCAAGTTGCCAGTGGTTTTTACAGGAAATCAGGAAAGTTTTTAAGCTTAAACTTCTATAAACCTTTACTGAACAAATTTTGCTGTGTGGTAAATTGCATTATACTGTCATTAGGAAAGGGTGTACGAGTTTACACTGCTGCAGCTTGGCCTCAAGGCCAAACCACAGATAAGATGGGTGCCGAAAACCAGATAAGGTGCTTGTCTTGGCTCGAGTCTCAATTTTTACACAGAACACTCATGAATAGCGGTTCTCAATTTCTCCAATTTATCCAGTTTTGAATTCAGAACTGATAGCTTCTCTGAGATTTAATCCATTCCGTGAGTAAAAGTCACAGTCTGAGTGCCTATGGCTCTTCCCACACCCTCGATCATGTTGGACAGTGGTAAGGGACTTTGAACAGCTGATCCAACTTTTTTATTTTTCGCGATATACCAGGGCAACGCCAAATGCAATCAGCAGAAACCCCGTAAATGTTAGGGTTCGCGCCATGTGCGTACCTTCGTAGTCATGATCGCCTCGCTAAATCCCCAGGTCCAACCTATCGGGTTTTAAGAGTCGGAGCCCATGATGCAGTATCCACAGACAGACAACGAATGCGGGGAACATTTATTAACAAAAGACACATAAATCAGGCATTTAAACAATAGGTAAAAAGTCCACACACGAGATCGGTGGGGCCTCGAGCCCAGAGCCCAGAGTCCCGTGGTGGAGCCGCGGGGCCCATTCCATATCAGTCCAGGGGTCTGCGAACAGCCTGGGTGCTGAAGGACCGTAGAGTCAAGGTCCAGGGGGACAGGGTCCCAGGGGTTCGTGAACTGGCTGGAACGGAGAGGGTCCCACGGCGACGGTGGGGGGTTGCGGTACCGGCATACTGGCTCCGCAGCAGAGGAGCCTATGGGAGCCAGGGTACCGCGAACCAACCCATAAAAGGTAAAGAAAAAGAAAACTAAAAACAGCCTGAACTGAAAGAAAATAAAAGGACATAAAGGGGGAAAGACAAAACGGCGGCTTCTAGAGCCAAGGACCTCCTGGCGGAAATAGTTGGCCGGAGATCCAGGGGGCTGCCCATTATGGCCAGATACAGGAGTCGGCATCAATAATGACCCTGTAGCGGCTACTAGCGGCCAGGATCCGGAGGCGACCGCTCCGACCGCGGACCCAAACGCGAGCCATGTGAGCCGTGGGTCCAGGGAACAGCCCCTAC
Source organism: Parotocinclus haroldoi (assembly GCA_034779995.1). Taxonomy (NCBI): domain Eukaryota; kingdom Metazoa; phylum Chordata; class Actinopteri; order Siluriformes; family Loricariidae; genus Parotocinclus; species Parotocinclus haroldoi. Next base: position 167,634 of record JAUZST010000951.1, on the reverse strand, counting down.
CAGCCTCGTGTCCCGGGCGCCATCAGCTGCCGGAGAACATGAGCAGGAGTTCTTAACGGACTGACATTTTACATTTTAATTAAGTACAATTATATAATTATTATAGTTAGCATCCATGCCGCCCATGGAGGATGGGTTCCTTTTCTGAGTCTTGGTCCTCTCAAGGTTTCTCCCTCCTAAATAAGGGACTTTTTCCTTTCCACTGTCGCCATAGGCTTGCTCAGACTGGGATTGGCCTTTTTTTTAGATAATATATTGTTATAAAGCTGCTTTGCGACAATGCTCCATCGTAAAAAGCCCTGTATAAATACATTTTGATTGATTGATTGATTGATTGACTCTTAACATCTCCTCATCTGCCTGAAGTGGAGGGAGGAGGTTCACATCTCAGTGTCAACACAGCTCAAAGTCTAAAGTGAGCCTGAATCCCCACAGAGGAATGGACTAGGTCCAGCATATCCATCCATCATCTTTTCAGTGTTTTTCATTTTCTATCTAACATTAAAACATGTTTCAGCCTAAACATGGCCCTATTAAGGTTTGTTGAGGGGCTATTTCATTTGCTACTAAACCACAATAGTCAGACAAGCCTGACTGCAGGTTTTACAAAAAAAAAAAAAAAAAAAACATTTTCAGTAACTAAAACACATTAAAGTCAAAGTTAAAGATTTGTCACCTTGCTAGCTCTATTACATGTTCAATTACAACAAAAATCCACTAAACATTGGTAGTAATGGTCTACAGGGCAGTCCATAAACATTTATTAAATACAGGTGTTCAGTAGTTATGAGGTTGTTGTGTAATTAATTTCATTTCTGGACCACAAAATAAATCAGAATCCACATCATGGTTAAAAGAGCAGCAGCTTAACCATGATTCAGCAAAGAAATTCATATTATTCCAAATGTTGTCAGTCTGAGAAGAGACGAATATTTTTTTTTGTTTGGTCCAGAATTTAAAAACTAATGTTGCTTATAAAATAAAGGTCGTTTATCCCTCTATGGAAACTGGATGTAATAAAAATGGTTTTGATTGGCAGTTCAAACTGGTAAACAGGGTGTGTGTAATGGGTCCAAATCCGTTATAAATGGTGTCTAGTCAAAATAAAAGTCAAATGTAAAAGTTTGGAAATTAAAAACAGTTTATTGTTGCTTTTAGGTTCAAATGTACTACACTAGCTAGTTTAGTTCTGGAAACTGCTATTTCTTAATTTATCACATAAAACAAAGCATTAGCATTCACTTCTCTTAAAAAATTGGACTTATTTGGGCATACATAAAACAACAGAATAAGCCTGTGTTAAAAATGTAATTGATACAAAGCTATAATTCGGATCACGCTTATTATACAAATTCTGCTTGATTACTTTGGTCCATTCATTTTATCTGAACCTACTGACTACGTGTGATATCAAACTGTGTGCTGAGAATAAAAGTGATTGATTTTAGAAGCCGTAATATGTCATACATTGTTTAAAAAGCATGTCTATATAAGCACGTCTGTCTGGGATTACTCACCAAATGTGTGAAGGAATCCAGTTTGGAAGACGGTAGCTTCGCTAAAGTTGTTAAAGAAAAATTTTCGCTTGGCTTACCCGCCAGAGGATCTACTACGTTGGGACACACTCATAAACCTGTACAAAATGACATATGTGGTTGTAGCTCAGGGACCACAAACAAAATACGTTTGATTTTAGACCATCACAAGCATGCACGTACAGATAAGATTTATTTACCCCAGTTTTACTGCCATTTTTGTGGTGATCCAATGTAGGCTGAAACCCAAATTGCTTCCTGATTAATGGTTTGTAAACATTACAGGCAGCTGTAAAACCCTGTGTGTCTTTTGTCCGGTCAACTTTTCATATTATCAATAATAATAACTATAATAATACACTTTATTTCTAGGCACCTTTCAGGGGTCAAGGTCACCGTTCGCAAAAGAATAAAATCCAAACATGAGACATCTACATACAACATAAAACATTAATAAAACAAGGAAGCAAATTTAAAAGACATATAAATAACCATTGTTTACTGCATTCCAGGTCCGCAGCACATTCCAAGATTAGTTGGGGCCATTGCATTTTAAGACTAGTAATGAGATAAATAAATACATATATTTATAATTTAAAAGAATACTGACATGATTTCAAACAGGTAGCAGGTTTAATTTCTTTACCTTATATATTACCCATAAAGCGCCCCAACAGAAGTGAGGTTGAACAGGCAAAACATGAAATATGCAATGAAATAACAGTCAAAGTACATGTAAGAAACATTGTGTTTCTTGCTCTTATTTCTTATTTCTATATTAAGTTGTATATTTATTACCATTAAGGTCTATCCCAGTTCTTACTGGGATACCCTTCTTACCCTGGGGGCAGGATTACAGACTTAGCTCAAGCGCAAAACCTAAGAAATAACCACTGAGCCCCAAGTCACCCCTATTAAAATGAGATAATCTTAAAGCTAAGCAGCAATACATAAAGACAATTCCCTGTCTTTTTTTTTAGACCAGAAATGAAATCAAACCGTTCCAACTAATTACCTATGACTAAATAAAGACCTTAAACTGTTTGTAATTGGTCCAAATCCTGCCGAAAAGAGTCGAGTTGACTCGTTCTTTATGCACAAATGCACTGCATTTAGCACAACCATATTTTCCCAACGGAGTGAAGAGAATCACTGAGCTTGAGAATTAGGACCACATACCACTATAATGTCCATATATCATAATGTAATTGTACTATGGACAAATATAGTGTTCATAATATTCAGGACAATGAAGTAAGAAAAGGTAGTCCAAAGTACAGTGTGAGAGAAGGTAGTTGAAGCACGTGTATTTTTTCACCGTGCTTATTTTGGTTACCTTGTACACAGTGGGAGAAATAAGTATTTGATACACTGCCGATGCAGGTTTTCCCACTTAAAAAGAATGGAGAGGTCTGTAATTTTTATCATAGGTACACTTCATCTGTGAGAGGAAAAAATCCAGAAAATCACATGGTACAATTTTTAAATCATAATAATAACAACAACAGGGTAACAGAAAAAACTGTCGGTGCAATTATTAGAAAATGGAAGAAACATAAGATGACTGTTAATCTTCCTCAGTCTGGGGCTCCATGTAGGTTCTCACCTCGTGGGGTAAGGATGATTGTGAGAAAGGTCAGGAATCAGTCCAGAATGGGAATAACCTGAAGGGAGCTGGGTCCACAGTCGTCATGGATTAAAATCCCACAGGGCATGCATGGTCCCCCTGCTCACCCGAGCAAATGACCAGGCATCATTCAGTTCATCATTAATTATTTGAAAATCATACAGAGTGATATTCTGAATTGTTTTAGATTCAGTCTAAGTTCTAAGCTGAAGTTTAGCTACGATAAAAACAAAAGACCTCTCCATTCTTTGCAGGTAGGAAAACTTGTAAAATCGGCAGTGAATCAAACAATTATTTCTCCTACTGTATGTAAAGAATATATGAATTATAAGGCCATTATAAAGTCAAATAAGTTATATGAAGTAATACCATATAATGCTAATATTATAATGTCCTGGACTGGACAGGAGTAAATACTGTTAGTATGAGTCAGTAATACATGTTTAAACCACAGTCCGACCTTTAGTCAGAGGGCTTAGTCATAGTCTAGTGGAGGTCATATACTACCCAATTACACACTCAGACAAGCATTCAAAATGAAGTGCCTCTGTGTGAGCACACACCTAGAACGATTCTAGGATTTGTGTTAATTGCTAGCAGCTAATTCAACCACACCTATTTCAATCAGGCAGATGTGAAACAGTGAAAAATACTTTCTCCAAATTGATGGATCGTGCATATGGATAAAAGCAACTTCTTAAAAATGCTTCAGGAGATTAGGGGAGGGGAAATGAAACTTTGTCTGTTTTCTGTGGTTCCACGAGTTTCTGTGAAATAGCATTCTATGACAGCGTATTGTCACTTTATGACAGGTTTCAAACTCACAATCTTCCAATTAGCTCACCCACCCAGTACTTCTGGGTTTAGAACATGTCTCCCACCTTTAGGCAAGTCCTTTTCCCATATCAGAAAGCTGTTAACAATGAAGGATAAACCTTATATTAAAATAAAAAAAAACTAAATTGAAATTACAAGTATATTTATATATGATGTTTGAGTGTCTGCATACTTTTGGAAACTTTTTAACACTTTAATGTCACAGTTTGCAAAAAAAACCAACTCCAGATATTCACATTTAGCCTGGAATTCACGTCTGGAATTCATATAACGTGTTGTATTTACTTCGTATTTAAACTGAGCAGGCACTGACGCAGACTGCAGGGATTAGGTTTCTTCTTAGGGGTACTGTGCGTGAGATAAAAATCACAAGATCAGCAACTTCTGTGACAAGCAGTCTTAGAGGGTGAAAATAAACGCGGTCTCAGCAAGTGCTTGTATTTATTTTTGCTAAACCCGGAAATACGGCACATAAGTGTGTGCTTAGCTGAAAGCTGCAAGTATAAACTTTGGGAAAGGAATGCATTCTCCAAGAACTCTGTGCTGACTAATGTATCCATAGTGGGGCACAGGATTTTTTCAACTCATGTGAAGCAGCATTCAATCAAAGGCTATAAAGCCCAGCGCATTTACAGTCAAATCCCTCTTAGGCATACATTTCTAGCTGGTTTAATGAATAACTATGGTAATATTATGGCGGTTAAGGTACTGGACTCTGGACCAAAAGGTTCTGGGTTCAAATCCCACCTCTGCCAAGCTGCCACAGTTGGGTCCTTGAGCAAGACCTTTAACCCACAACTGCTTGGATTGTAAGACTGTATAAGTTGTAAGTCGCTCTGGATAAGGCCATAAATGTAAATGATTTATGCTGCGATCTGAGAATCAACGTTATCAAACTCTTAAACTATCATTTCAAACAAACTTACAAGTGATGCTTTTGCCAGGCGTGACGCTGAAATCTGACGGAGAGAGACTGCTGTTGTTGCTGCCGTTATCCACGTCTTCTGTTCTCTCCAGGGAAGGGATCATGGGCTCACACACTGTATGCTCGCTGTTTCCATTCCCACCTGGGGGTTAGAACACACACACACACAAACACACAAGTTATGATTAGATCACTCACTGACAAAAAACATTAAAGAACCCAGACAGAATTGTCGAATTACTTCAAAACTTGGCGTGCCGTTATGTCTCAGATACGGGACATAGTTAGGGACAAATCCAGGTTCTGTTTGATAATGCTCTCCTAAGCACAGAAAGGGATTCCCAGGAATCTCCTCTATATAGCAAAAATTCCTTTGCCAGCCTGGTCGCCAAATTCATCACCATTCGAGCAATTATGGGACCAGCTGGGCCGACAGGTTTGGCCCAGCTGCAACATCTGTGAGCAACATCTATCCTGCCACAGAATAACCAAGCAAAACCTTCAATGCCAAACCAGGCAAGGCAACAGGATACTGAGCAACCAAAGTCTCCTTTAAATTGTACTGTGTTGCCATTTTGCTCTAAGATTGTAATAACTTACATATTATTAGGGTTAGCGCTGCGAACCCGTTTGCATTGTTCGCCCTGGTGTGTTATTTTACCCCGATCCCTAGCGTGGTGTTTCCGTTTTCTCCCTAAGCCATTCACGGCATTTGTTTTGATTTAATGCGTCGATCTATTGGTTCGAATCTTTTGTTAGGCACCTGTTTTTCTTTTTAGTTAATAAGTTTCTGTTACATGAGCCGATCGAACGCGTCTGTGTGCTCATTACGTTAGTCCCTGTCAGTGTCGTGTTACGTTTTGAGTGTTCTTGTTGTTTGTGTGCAATTTTATCTTTCGTTTTGCTCTCCTGTTGCCCTGGATCATGTCCCTTCAGTCAACAGTGGACCTTCAGCCCCTAGGCAGTTCCCTGGGGTCTCACGGCCCCCACCACAGGTCTCTGTACTCCGGGTTCAAAGCCCCTATCGGACTCGTGTGTGGACTCATTTTTAACTATAGTTTAAATGCCTGATTTCTGTGTCTTTTAAATAAAAAAATGTTCCTTGGTTTTCCCCGTATTTGTTGTCTGTCTGTGGATACTGCATCATGGACTCCGAACATCAAAACCTGATTGGGATTCTGGGGATTTAGCAAAGCCAGAAATGGTCTAGCAAGATCTCCGGGATGCCCTATCGTAACACATATATCATCATAACATTCATAAATATACAGTCAACTCCTTATTTTGCCACAGAGTATAAATAGAGTTAATGAGTTCAGGCCAAAACAAATAGAATGGGTTAACTATTAAGCTTGTGACAGTTTTAGTTAGACCTACTATGTAATTTGAACTGAACTGTTTGTCACGCAGGAAGTTGCATGTGTTTAGAGAAGGCATGGTGTGTCCAAGGCGTTTCTGCAAGATCATCACTTTTGTGGCCAGACCAGAACATGCTTATACGTGCGTGAGTACGTAGGGGGTGTGCTGTGAATGTTTATATTCAGTGGGGTGTTCATGCACACACTGTTTGTGTGTGTGTGTGTGTGTTTGTGTGTGTGGGCAAGCATGTTTTTTATACGTGAACACTGGAGCCAAGCTGGCTTATTATGTGGCCCGGTAATTACACAGTGCTGTCTGAGAAAGCCTGGGCCAGGCAGACATCAAAGAGGCCAGGTTTGGGCCTCAGTGAGAACGCAGTTAAAATACAGAGGAAATGTGAGGACCGGATTGAAGAACAAAATAAAAATAAAGGTAGATAAGGGTAAGGACAAGGATTAGGAAGTGGAAAGACAGACGCCTGGGAAGAGTGGGAGCAATGGGGAAAATAATAAATGTTAAGGACATAGATAGTGTGAGCGAAATGAAAACAGAATGGGAAAAGGAAGGTGAAGTAAAGGAAAAAAGACTGGATGGGGAAGGAAAGGAGGAGAATGGCAAGGTGGAATGGGAAGGGAATTGGAAGGCAGGGAAAGGAAAAGAAGGAGAAGGATGTGTATGCCTCCGAATTTAAGGCAATATTTGGCATATTCCCCATTTCAGCATGATAACGATAAGTGACTGAAAAACAACACAGCCACACATGCAATCAAGAACGTAGGCATTTACTGGGATGAACTGGAAAGCTGAATGCAAACCAGGCATTATTACGTACCATCATAATATTCCTCTGACTGAATGGAAGTATATATATTAATGAATAACTACAGTTATACAGAAAATATATGTTGATATTCCATGTAGTGTAAGACTAGACGAGTAAAGACAGCAAAAACCGGAAATGAGAGAAGAATTATTATTATTAAAAAGAAAAGAAGATGCAGAAGAGAACTTAAACAAACTGCAATATACTCAGTAGCCTCTCTTTCCTATTTCCTGGCAAAATGGGAGCCATCTGAGCTTTAGATGGTGTCCGATTTATATCCATAGCTTCACCCTTTGCAGCTCAGCCGGTCACCTTTCTGTTTGTTTGCTTTAGTCACCGATGCCTGGTCGCTGAAGTTCTGCTTTTCTTTGCTGGCTCTTGGCAGACGTCAATCCTATTAATTATTCTTTTCTTAGTGATGTATACCTTTTGGTGGAGTTTTTTGAGGCTGAAGTGCCAGCAGAGCTCAGGAGAGGGGTCAGAGTGGGACGGGGCGAAGAAAGAGCTAAAAATGTGTCGGTTTCTATGCTTCCTAGGGACTATGGAGCAGATAGACAGAACTGATGACAGCATGATAACCATACTCCAGAAGCTATGCCTTACATTTTTACATTTCGGCAGAAGCCCTCGTAACATCTGAAGGGATTCTTCCTTTGTTTCCTCTTCTATGACTTTAACAGCTGGATGGTCTAGTGCTGATCTCATAGCTCTTTTTAGCGACCCTTAAAATGTCTCCTTTCATTAACAGGCATGAGTTGGAACCAGTGCTTGAATACCTTTCCCAGTGTTTCAAGGCTCTAACAGAAATGCTCCAGGAAGCTTGCGGTGAGGCATGTGCCAATATATCGTATAAAAGCAAAGCAGAGCATCCTGTTTTACCCATGCTTATCCTGGTCAAATTTGAGAGGAGGTTCTGGAGACTAATCCAGAATTACGGAGCAGCCAGACGTCCACCCTAGACAGGATGCCAGTACATCACAGCGTTCCATAGATGCATTACCTGACCTTTACTTTGCAAGCTCCACCTGGGACTTGAAAAAAGTTTCTCCAGAAGTCTCCAGGAGCTGCCACTTACCACTGAACTATAAGAGCTTTACCCACCGATATACAATAACGCAATATTCATAAAGACAGTTTCCTTCTGGATGCATCTCTTACTTATTTGTTAACAATGTTGTTACTGCTGCCACTGTGTGGCCCATGAGTAAGGCTGTTAATCCTTTGTCGCTTATATTAGATCTTGTAAGACTGTATTAACCATGGGTCGCTCTGGTTAGGGTCACCTGCTAAACAATGCAAATATAATTGGGTATAATTCTTAATCCAAATTATGACAATGTTCAAATATTAGCCTGTCTGTAAACTACTAAAACTGAAACATTTCTTAAAAGTTTTCAAAGCACCACCTAGATGTCCCACAGACATGGCTATGGCAATTTGTTGTATTAAAATATATAAAGTGTGATCAAGTGCACAAAAAAGCCAGAGACAAGCTTTTTATCTATGAGGGTCATGCATGCACAAATCAGAAAGTCGCAGCATGTCTAAACATTCCAACTTGTATTCTTCCAATAGATAATATAGAGGATCACAAAACTATTGCCTGCTATTGTATGTCCAGAATACAGAATAAAAATGCTAGCCTGTTATGCCGTGCATCCACAATGATGTCTATTTAAGTGAGAGTAAAACGCAGACAGACATTCTGTGGAGACATAAGCAAAGAGACAAAGACAGACACTGGAAGGCTGCAAAACTTTCGAGAACTCAATTACAGGGTAGATTTCAACTGCGGGTTTCTTTGTGTGCGGTAGTGAGGAACTGGAGCTGAAGGCGGACTGAGATTATACTCAGCATAACATGTTCAGCTCCTCTTCATGACCCAAAAACACAGCCTTCATTACCCAAGAGCGCCGACTTTCACGGCTGCTAGAGTCCCACTGGTCTGGATCAGCAGGCATTAACGACTGGAGCTAAGCCATTATCAAGTGCTCTGCTGTAATGCTCCATCATAATCCACTTCTAATGCAGTCCAGGGAGATCACATACCCGGTAATCTTTCACTACACCTTCGTCACATTGTAGGAAAAAGTTCAGTGGATCAGTACAATGTCAATCCAATTAATATGGAGTAAATGAAGGCAAAATAGAACTGAATGACAGTCAGTAGTTTTTATTAACCAACAGAAACAATTAAACAGCGGTACCAGGACTTTTAATACTGTAGATCAATTATTAACATTCAGGAGTTTTCATGCATGTGTTTTGCAATTTTTGATCGCAGTCAGCTTTGTAAGAATTTGCATGACCTACTTCACATGAAACAACCCCTGTGAACGCCAGTGAGTTCAACCACGTCACTCTTTCTTGTTCAAATTCTTACCCATTCTGCCTGAGATCAAGTTTGATTTGTTTGAGACTGGAAAAAACCTCACTCTATGCACCACCTTTGCACCAGTAGCACTTTTGCAACCAAAAATACTGCTCATGCTCAGATGCCACCCTTCTGTAGTCACTCTGAAAAGTGTTTTGTTGTCGCACACAAGAGAGACGACACTAATTAGAATCAGACAGAAGCCAGTTTTATCATGCTCTTTTGTGCATGCAACTTGCATGAACCCCTGAGGTGAGAAACATATGGAAATCTTACTCGACTTGTAAACGCAGCATATACGTTAACCTATAAAACATATTTGGCCCCCCAGCTATGGAATAAACTTCCTACTTTAGTCAGAGATTCAGACTCTCTCCAAATGTTTAAGTCTAGGCTAAAGACATTCTTATTTACTCAGGCTTTTAGTTAGATTTAGACTATAACAGCCTCTTGGCTGTGTTACATTCTGGTTCCTTCCCTTTAGTTATGCTGCTATAGTTAGTGCTGCCGGAGTTCTCATGCTGCACAGGGCAACAGTATTGGATAATAGACTCTGTGTTCCAAACCCATCAATAACTACATTTAATCTTTTCCCTCAGAGCTGATGTTCTGTGCTGGTTTCGGCACCGCGTGCCTGGATGATCTTCCGGCTCAGCAGCTCTCTGATGGTCTCCAACAGCAGAGGCAGGTCACACGAGAGTGCAGGAACTCCCTCCATTGGTTGGACATTAGGAGACGATGTGCCTCCAAAGACCTCCCTCTAAGGACTCCTTACATAATCAATTTTGTTTTAAAATTGTTCTAATTTGTTATTTATTTTAAACTAATTTTCCTATAATTTAATATTCATTTAGTAATTGTTTAATTAACATCTAGGCCGCCCATGGAGGATGGGTCCCCTATTGAGTCTTGGTTCCTCCCGAGGTTTCTTCCTACCATTTTAGGGAGTTTTTTCTTGCCACTATCGCCCTAGGCTTGCTCACCTTGGGATTGGCCTTTTAGATAATTTATTACTGTAAAACTGCTTTGAGACAATGCTACATTGTAAAAAGCGCTATATGCATAAAATTGAATTGAATTTAATTGAATTTAACTTTAATTTAAATTCATTTCTTCTTATCCTTCTTAAAATGGTTCTACTCCTTCATTGGAGTTCAGCTGTGTTTAAATTAACTGACTTGATTAGGAAAAGCTCATACCTGTCTATATAAGACCTCACAGCTCACAGTGCATGTCAATGAAAATGAGAATCATAAGGTCGAAGGAACTGCCCAAGGAGCTCAGAGACAGAATTGCAAGGCACAGATCTGGCCAAGGTTACAAAAAATCTGCAACACTCAAGGTACCTAAGATCACAGTGACCTCCATAATCCTTAAATGGAAGAAGTTTGGGATGACCAGAACTCTTCCTAGACCTGGCAATCCAGCCAAACTGAGCAATCATGGGAGAAGAGCCTTGGTGAGAGAGGTAAAGAAGAACCCAAAGATCACTGTGGCTG
>JAUZST010000951.1:126591-155199 GCA_034779995.1 Parotocinclus haroldoi | reverse complement strand
TGTGTGTGTGTGTGTGAGTGTGTGAGTGTGTGTCTGTATGTGTGTATGTGTGTGTATATGTATATATGTGTGTGTGTGTGTGTGTGTGTGTGTGTATGTGTGTGTGTATGTGTGTGAGTGTGTGAGTGTGTGTGTTAAAATATATAAAATAAATAAATTAAATAATTATATTAATCATATAATTATTAAACATATTAAAATCAAGACAACAACTAAAAAGAAACATTGGCATTGATCCATGATCTGAAATACAGATCACATCAGTGTTAGGTTAACATCATGCAATGACAGAAACAGCAAATTGATACATAGTCTTATTGTTGAAATATAAATACAAACATACATTGATTGCACGTTTATTTATGAAATAAATAAGCATTAAGTATCAGTAGTTTAATAATACATATTATATAGTTTTAATAATACATTCTCACCAGAATACATAAGTCACCAAAGTAACAAGGTGTGTGTGTGAAACAAAGCATATAAAACAGGGTTGGGACAATAATGCAGATTTTATCTACAATTAACCAATAAATAGGACAAATATTTCATGTCACCTTTAACTGATGTGGCTTGCTGGGTAGCACTGCTGCCTCACAGCAAAACGGTCCCGGGATCAATCCCAGGGTGGAGTAGCCTGGGTCCTTTATGTCCTCTGCGTGAGTTTACTCAGTGTTTTTTTTTTCCCACAGTCCAAAGACATGCGTTTTTCTTAGGTTAACTGCTGTCCCTACAATGGCTCTTAGTGTGTGACTGTTGGATGGGCACAAGCTGTTCCGTGACTCCGTGTAGAAAAGTTAAGTGGAAGATAATGGATGGATGGATCTTTAACTGCACAAAACTACTAAATGCTTACCATTAAATAGAACCAATAACAGAAATAGGCCATAGGATGGGATATGCAGGGAGTGGTGGTAAAAGTAGGATATAAATATTGGCCATAATTAGTTGGGAATGAGTTGCAGGTGTTATTACTCAGTTGAGGTGCAGTGTTGGGCTGTTGAGGCTGGATTAACCGTACAGTCGGGGCTGACTCTCGGTCACTTGATGGATCATCGATCTCCACACATTTCTGTCTTTCATTTATGTGATCCATGCAGTGTTTCGGCAGGGTAGTGGAGTAGTTTGCCATTGCTTTCTCCACCCCTCCCCATTCCCAAGCTTGGGACCGGAGTGCAGCTGTTTCCAGTTACACGGCTGGGGTGTTTGCATACACAAGTCAATGACAATTTAAAGACACCAATTAACTTAACTTGCATGTCTTTGGACTATGGGAGGAAACCGGAGTAACCGGAATAAACCCACGCGAAGACGGGAAGGACATGCAGACTTCACACAGAACCCAAGCCGCTCCACCCTGGGATTGTCCCCGGGACCTTGTTGTGAGGCAGCGGTGCTACCCACCAATTCACCGTGCTGCCCGTTAAATAAGTATATTAGATTAAAAATAGGAGCCATGTCCCTTTTGTTCCAAGCTGGTAACTAGAAAGCTCTGAGGGCTAACACTGTGAGGTACATGAAACCTGGAAAGCTGAAATATGTGTGCAGTTATATAAAGGTATTATCCTTCCCACATATTCTACTCTTCAATTTAGTGTCATCTTTATTATTTTTAGCTTACTATCTTGAAATAAATAGTGACATGGAAACAACATGCATTAATAAAAGGCTCACTAACAGAGCTGAATTAAAAATAAGCTAATTTTCTTTTCAGTTTACAACCCTGACAATGTACTCTAATTAGCTTGTGTAATTGTGTTGCATTTTAAAGGGTGCCCTGCTGTGTTTGCATATGCCATGAGAACAGGAGGCAGCTTAATTGAAAAATGAAGATGTGATTGGATGTTATTGCAGCTGGCTGCAGATAGTAATGCTGGAAGCTAGGTGCTTTCTAAATCAGAATGCTTTGTAGTACCATAAGAGCATTACACAGGTGAATTTAATAGGAAAGATATTGGATTAGAGCTGTTAGGTTAAGCTAAGTGTGTTTAGAATCGCATTAGTGGAAAGGTTTTAAGAGCAATTCTGAGTGTGTTAGCCCTGTATAGAGAAGCAACACATAAAAGTATTGTGTGGTATAAACAAAGAGCTTCAATGACCAGAACCTTTTATGCTTACATTTACATATTTTGTTCCATTAACGATGGTTAATCTGCACTTAATGGGATGCACAGTATCGCAAGTGGTCAGCACACAACTTCAATGATCCTAAGTTTGAACCTTGGATTTCATCTGTGTAGACTATGCATGTCCACGTAGGTTTTATTCAGGTATTCCAGCTTATTCTCACATGCCAAATACCAAATGTTAAATTAAGTGCTTTCTCTAAATTGCCTCAGTGTGAGTGTGTTTGTATTGTTATAACATTTCTCCTGTCACATGCTTCATGTTCTCCAAAACTAATCCCCAATGCAGCATGTCAACACATGTTTTAATGTGAAAGTTCCTGTGTGAAAACAAAGTCTATAAGTCTATATGTATATAAGTCTATAAAATAAAACATTGATTAATAGTGCAACAAGTTTAACTATAATGGAAATGTATTAAAAAAATTAGTTACGTGAATCTAGATATCATACAGAGTGTGGTAAGTCTGTCAGTGCAAGTCATATTTAATTTGGGATGACTTTTGGTTTGCATACAAAGAGAGCTCTTATATTTTCATTAATATCTTTTTAATGCATGTTCTTATATTTCTCTGCGATTATTTTTTGAGTTGTAAATACATTTTACCCTGTATACTTATTCTGTTATTTTATGGTCTTTTTTGATGACTATTGAAACACCTATTGATCAAGACACCATGATCTAGATACCTATTGACTATATAGAGACAGAGGTCACATGTCCTGACATGGACTTGACATGTCCATTACTATTACTGCCAGGCATGCACACTCAAAGTGTGACCAAGCCCAAATGGCAAAACATTAAGCAGTCAAGATACAAATCCCACCTCTGTCAAGCTGCCACTGTTGGGTCCTTAAGCAAGACTGTTAACCCACAATTGTTGGTAGGTTTTAAGATCAGTTATATGTTACCTTTACTTTTCTTTCCACTGTTGCCCTAAGCTTGCTCAGTTTGGGATTGGCCTTAGAAGACAATCTAATACTGTACATTTGCTTTGAGACAATGCTCCGCTGTAAAAAGCACTATTTAAATACAGCTGACGTAACTTTGCATGAGTAACAAATACTCCTATAAACTGTAAATAAAAATAGATATCAACATGACCAATTAAGACTACATAAAAATTACAAAAAAATGAATATTATGGAAACAGGAGGTGAAAACAGCACGAGGGGAGCCTAACAGTATATGAATAATGTCTTCTGAGGATTCTTTACATTGTGATGGAATTGCAGGTATCCTAAGGCAATATTGTCACTTGGGACTTCTGTGATAATCCAAGGGGTCTTTAGAAAACCCTGGAAGTTATTCAACCTCGTACATGGCTAAATAGATTTTTTTTCTATTAACTCTTTTCTTTTGTTCATTTCTCACCTCATATTGGTTTGAGGCAGTCCTTTTGACTATATTCTTATTTAATTAGCTTCAATGTCAAGGTAATCATCTTTGATGAATTTTTGATCTTCCTGATAATGAAAACACAATTTTAGCTAGTTTGGCAGAAAAGTAGCATCAAGTCTACCCAGTGAGACCTCCAGCTTTGATTTTTCATTTGATATTATATTATTTTTTGAGCTCCTAACATTTCTGAAATGCTATAGTCTTTTATGTTCTCATTTGCTTTTCGTGTATTTATTTAATGTTGCTAAATATAATTGTAAATTTAGGGTTCAGGCTATGCTTTGACTCTTTGCTCTTTACACACAGAAACTTGTAACAGTGACTAATTGCAGGTAACCTTAAAAGAGGGGGAAAAAGCTTTTATCGTAAGTGCAATTATTATATGACATCAGACATTTTTAGTGAAGTATACGATTGTTGTTATTGTGTAAGACAGATTACGATTGGATTTAAACTGAAGCACATTACCACCCATACCTTAAGTAGTTCTTGGGAAAGAAACACCACCTAATGCTGTCAGACGGATAATAAGGCACTTGATTCATATATACTTCAAGAGTCAAGGGTAACACAAAGCTATTCCCATATTTCCACGCTTCTGCCCTTGTTGTTAAGTATTTCTTTTGCCCTAGATTTCCAGGACTCTGATCTATCTGACTACATAATCATGAGTGCAATAGGCTTATCTAAATGCCTGCACTGTACTTTCAACACCATCTTTCCTATTATCATCAGTAATAAAGCGTTTGATACGTCTTATTAAAAGGTTAATTGGGGCTTTTCCAAACCTCTCTCCCCTCTCTTTTGAACAAGTTTTTCTTACCCAGGATAGCTTACAGCAACTATCATACATAAACCACATCACTTTTTGCACATGATCAATTATTTTGTCTACTACACCAATCTCTATATTTAACCCCATTTTCAGTGATAAATATAGTTATCTTCTATAAATACTGGGTGGTGATATTTGATTATTAAGCAATTTCCTCCCAACATCAAATCGTCTACTGAACAATTGTTCTGATGACATTTCAGGGCCCTGCAGCCACCAAAGGTCTCGAAACTGATTATGCAGGAAGATAATTGCTATGAAGATTTCAAACAGACTACAAATGAGTTCAGCAAATCGAAAAGTTCTTAACTATTGGCCTGTGCCAACAAATACATTTGCTGACGATGCCACCAAAGAATTTGAGGGCCACAAAGCGTCCCCCATGTGCTCAGGCAAGTGAGAAATATCACCTCCTTTATTATCTGAGCTAATAGCATTCCAGATCTTTCAATTATGGGGAATGAGATGAACAAATTAATTAATAGTTCTTCTGCTACAATTTTTCCTCATTCAGCAAATACACTCTTTAGATAGGCATGAGAGTAAATCTAGATGCTAAATGATACTAATCCTCCTTCTCCCCATCTAATGTGAATATACAGAATATTTGATATTTCTGCATTGTTTTGACCAAAGCAACATCATTTTTGCAAAAGTCTTAAAGTAGATCCAATTAAAAATGAGCATCCAATTAAACAAATGAGGCAAACATATTAAAGTATTTTTTATTGAATAAGATGATCTAATAGTCTAGATCCAATAGATCCAATCTTTAAATGGCAAAAATTGTCCTTGTGAATTGCTGTCACCGAATCGGCCATTCCAAAACAATAACTTTATTAATTAATTAATCATTCTTTGGTAGAATATATTGTGTGCCCAGGGTCTTTGCTGGATGACCACAATCTCTTGAGATTCAACTGACAGATGTGGTCACATTTTTCTTCAAAACTTGCTGGTATAACTCAGAATGCATTGTTCTATCAATAATGACAAGAACTCTTCAAGCCATTCTGGTCCAGATCTAGCATAACAGGCCTAAGCCATGATACCACCATGTTTTACATATGGTACACGATTCTTATCCTGGCAAACAGTTAAGCCTTTACCTGCTTAGAAGTTTCCCTGTGTTCTTTCCTGGGTTCACATTGATTTGTTGGTTGGTCGCTATGGAGGTCAACAGTGGCCTTGAATCTCTTAAATTTGTATATAACCTATTTGATTATAGATTGGTGGAGTCAAAATTTTTAAGAGATGTTTTTTCAACTCTTTTTCTGAGGTATACATAAATTTGCTTTTTGGCAAACTTTGGCAAAATTTGCTTCATGGCACTTTCATCAGATGTGTTGTGAAAATCATACTTTGTCAGATGCCTGCCAATGTCACTGTCCGATTGACTGTTTTATTTTCTTCAATAAACAATTGAAAAAGTATAATATTTTTGTCTCATCTACTTTTAGGATTTGTGCAGAAATAACAATGTTTTAGGTCATGCAGAAGTATAGAACATTTTAAATAATTTTTTAAAGAAACTGCATTTTCTATAATTATATAATTACTTTCAGCAAAGAGCCAATTTGTGATGTGTATAGCACTTTCACAACATCCATGTTTATTTATAATTTGTAAAACATTATTTCCTGAGAAATACTTCAATAACTCAGAAGCTGAACTTTTTCCTCTGTATAATTTTCCCATAACTGGAAAGCATTTGAGCATGGAAAGGAGGTGCTACACATCAATGAATGGTCTCCACTAATAGTCACATCACTTACTAAAACTAAAGATGAAGGAAACCCAGGACAGAAGAAGAAGAGGGAAAAGGTCACTGAAAATGACATGATGCAAGCAGACATGTGAATAACTATATCCACCACAAAAATAGGATGCTCCACTACAAACCTTTAGGACAGAAATAAGCAGGGGTAGGAAAAATAATAGTTATTAAATTTATAGTGGTCATAATCTCATAAAATATGTGTCAAAAAATTATCTGCAGTTCGATTAACACATAACATGGGTGTCAAACCGGCAATAAAATCCTGATCAATAAAACAATAACCATGTTGTTAAAAGCAGGCACTGAGAGCTGTTTCAAGGGTGAGCAACCCTTTTAATATAATCGGATTTCATCTTTCACCATGTCACCTAAATCACCACAATGTTTTGTGTATACAATTATAATAAAATAATAAATTGGGACTATGGATGGTTATGGACGTTCACTTCGACCCCATCTGTCAGGTATTGTCGCAGATCCAGAAAAGGCACGTCTAACAATCTGTTGATTACACTCTGTCAAGAGGCGAAACAGAGGCTAAGCGGGAAGAATAACTCTTACCCAATACATTAATTTAATTCATTGCGATGTTCAAATCGATAAGGCTCCAGCAGTAATGTCTGCAATTAATGAGGCTGTTTAAATCTTTAAGTGAAATAGTGATCATATCTATTTGTAGTTTAATGAAGGGTTTGTTACTTCATCGCCCATCCTTTCACTCTACATTTTGTCTTATTAATTGGCCTTTTGTCTTTGAAAAGGACCCAGCTCATTGATTCTAAAGTGTATCTTGTGCGAGGGACTGTAACAAGCAAGGATATTGCAAGTATTCAAAAAATGTTGCATTTCATGCATGAATGGTACTTTCATTTTCTTTCAAACTGCAATGCTTACACAGTTGCACTATGACTCATTTGTTTCAGTGATGAGAAATACAATGAAATTTTATGGAAAAAAATATGTGATTCACGAGGATAAGCAGTTTATTTCAACTGTCAAATTAGAGTCAGGCAATTTCAATTACTAGGATGACAATCAGGTGTGAGTTAAAGGTTACTTGTATTTTAAAAACAGTGATCTATCAAAGTTTAATCTTCATAACACAATTGTGGATGTGTGTCATAGCACAACCAAAGACCGTTTCTTACTGTTCTACTGTTCTTTCTTACCAGTAGAAAGTTTATAAGACCCATGAGTTGTTGACCAATGACACTCAAGAGCAAGACAAGATCAGCAAGATCAGAGATTTATCATTGTCTACTGTTAATGTTCACTGTTGCACTGAACAACAATTGTATAATTAGTAGAGTTGAAAGGAGAAAGACACTGCACCTCATAAGCAGCATTGCTGCCAACCTAACTTTCTGGACAACAATGTTCTTTATGGGCAACAGTGGATTTCTCCTTGTAATCTTGTCATGTCGAGCATCATACAAATTCACACACTTTTCCACTCACATTTATTTAATACTAGATAGTTGTCCAAAATATTGGGTTCTGCTTATCTATTTATATGAAAATAGAATGTTTGAGGTATGTTCCTGTGATAATGTTTGAGGTCAAATTTATGTTACGCAAAACATAATAATCGTCTAAAGAGTTCACAAACTTTTAAGCACTATTGAAATAGGAGATATTTTCTAAAACTGCACCACTGGATATCCATAAGAGAGCCTCTCTTTGTTACATGAGTAACTCTATTCTATAAAGTCACACATTAATCAGTAGCTCAGTAACATATTGCCTTACTTGCACAATGAAATGACAATAGTTCAAGTTCAAGTTAAAGTGTTTTTATTGTCATTTCAACCATATACAGTGGTGTACACTATACAGTGAAACAAAACAACGACCAAGGTGCTACATAAATAGCAAAACATAAAGTGCACGTGTAGCATGTGCAATACATGACAATAAATACAGGAACAAAAAACACTACACATAACAATAAACAGTAAATACAAAGCAACAGTGCAGATAGCCCACTGGTAGTGTGAGGTTCAGATATGTCCATTTGTTCAGTATAAACAGTGTAAACTATGTGTGTAGCAGCAGTTTTTGTCCATATTTGGTATGATTTGTAAACATTGTATTATTTATTTGTGTAACTGAAAGATGGGGATTGTGTGTGTGTGTGTGTGTGTGTGTGTGTGTGTGTGTGTGTGTGTGTGTGTGTGTGTGTGTGTGTGTGTGTGTGTATTTTAGTCCAGTCATTTATATGTGCAGTTGTTCATACCAGACTCTGATTGGTTCATGAGTCTGATAGCTTGGAGGAAAAAACTATTGCACGGATGCTTCAGTACTTTTTCCCAGAAAGGTAGAAGGAATAGACCAGAAATATAAAACCTGCTAACTCCCTTCAAGGTAATCAATGATTTTGCCTACTGTATATGCATATGTAAATGCATACATAAAACACCAATTCCAAGTTGGGACGTTGTGTTAAACATAAATAAAATCATAGACAAGATATTAAACGTTCAAATTTATAAACTTTATTATATATAATATATATTTTATATATAATTTTATATTTATTTATATCTTATATAAATAAATATTCACTCATTTTGAATTTGATGCCTGCCAAGATGCCAACATCTTCCAATAAGGTTGGGACAGGGGCATGATGGATAAACAGGGATGTCTCTGAAAAAGATGTTGCTTGGATAGCAGCATATGTTGCTCCAAAACCTGTTTGTACCTTTCAGCATTAATGGTGCCTTCACAAATGTGCAAGTCACCCACTAACACATCCCCATCTCCATCAGAAATGCTGGCTTTTGAACTTTATGCTGATAACAATCCTGACAGTCCTATTGGTCTGTGGCCTGGAGATCACAACGTCCATGATTTCCAAAAGAAAATTGAAATGTGGACTTGTCAGACCACGGGACACTATTCCACTTTGCATCAGTCCATCTCAGATGAGCTCTGGTCCAGAGAAGCTGGCAGTATTTCTGGGTGTTGTTGATATATGGCTTTCCCTTTGCAAAGAAGAGTTTTAACTTGCCCTTGTAGATGGAGCGATGAACTGTGCTCACTGACAATGCTTTTTCTGAAGTGTTCCTAAGCCCATGTGTTATTAACGATTACAGAATTATGTAATTATTAAATTATTATTGTTATAAAATTATTATTATTAGAATTAGTGCAGTTCTGCCTGAGGGATCAAATGTTGTTTGCATTCAGTGTTGGTTTTGGACTCCAGATCCTCTGAATCTTTTGATGATATTATGGATTGTAGTTGATAAAAAACGTGTTACAGGCATCAAATTCCAAATGAGTAAATATTTGCAACAAAACAGTACAGTTTGTCCATATAATATAATATTAAATACCTTGACTTCGGATTTGCAAATCAATGTATTCTGTTTTTATTTATGTTTTACACAACGTCCCAACTTCATAGGAATTGGTTTATATATATATATATATATAATAATTTAATATTCATTATTATAAAGACACGACAATAAAGGAAAATTATTTTGGCACTGAAGCACAAGTAAGTAATTGTCATCCAAAGTTGATTTACAATCAAATATTAACATATTTATCTTTGTGCTTACTTGGAACTGCTCAGGACATATTCATCTGACTTATTAATTGTGTGATAATTTGAGAGAAATACTTTATGACAATAATGATAATTGTCACTTGAGGTATGAGTTAAGTAAGGATGGTTTGTTAACTGCAGTAATACCCTACCAATTAAACCACTACAGCATTTAATTTGTGCCACAGAAGGATTTAGTAAGCCAATGCATGTATACACCAGAAGACTCTAAAGGTTTTTTGCTTTTCATGACACTTGTCAAAGCAAATCATAACGTGACATGAATGTCATGTTGAATTTTATAGTGCAGCATCAATACTTCGAGGCATTTAAATAAATATCTGCCTTTTATACTTATTTCTGTTCATTTCATGGAGTCGAATAAATTATTTTGCATAGTTATTATCTTACCCTAATTCCATTTCCTCCATCTGAAGGGCACCAATTACATTCAATCATGCATGCAGTATATGCATAACCACATTGATGGTCATTGCTGGTGATATTTGATGTGTTCATCGAGTGGATTAAATGGCTCTGCATCCTGAGCAAGTCACATGTCTCTCACAGTCAATAATAAAATCTCACTGGTCAATAATTCAATGAGTGAGGTCTATTGTCAATTTTACACATTATCACTGGAGGCCTCCTCTCCTGTTAATGATCCAACTAAAACAGCAATTAAAAGCATTCACAGTGTGGGCGCTAAATGCTAAATAAATCTCTTCCCATTGTGAGCACAGTCTATGCACAGCAAGCCATTCAAATAAAACAGGTTTACTAAATTGCCTCAAAATGTTGGATAACAAAACGTGACAACATACAATACCATTCAGATTATGGGGATGGGCCTGTTTGGTGAAGTTTACGATGTTGAAATTTAAGCAGAGTATGATCCCAAGTCAAATTCATTTAATTTGTTAATATTCATGCATTTCTGCATTTCAGGTTTGCAACACATTCCAAATAAAGTAAAGCATTTTCCACTTTATATTCTTACAATTCCTTCTCATAATACTTAAAAGACATTTTGGCACTAAGTGATGAAGTGTTGCAAGTGTTACCTTTTCCCATTCTTCCTCCAAGCCTTACAATAAAGGTTTGCAATGATACAGGTGTCATAACCTCCTGAGTCCACACATTCTCTATTGGGGATAGGTCACATATACAGGTAGGTCAGTCCATTAGCCATACCCACTTCCATAGCCATGCCTTTGTATTGTGTGCAACATGAGGTTTTGCATTGTCTTGTTAAAAATGCATGGACATCCCTCTAAAAGATGCCGCCTTGAAGGAAAATCTCAATGTGCTATTCTGCATTAATGCTGACATCACATGACAAAGCTCCATACCATGACAGACCCTGGCTTTTGGAATTTTTAATAATTAAAGTCTTGATGGCCCATCATCTTTGGTCCAGACCACACTGTATCCATTTCTTAAAAAATATGATGGTTCTTAATGCATTTCTGCCTGAGGAATCAAACATCAACACTTCAGCTCAAGCTTGCGTCCTTGACCTTTATACATTGAGTTATTGAATGATTTAATAATATTATGTTATGTAGAAGGAGAAATCACTTCCAATCTTTCATTTCAATAATTTTTTCACACACTTGTTGAGAAACTGGATATCCTCTGCCCATCTTTGTGTTCCATCTTTGCCTCTGCAACTCATCGTTTACTGGACGCTGCTTTTGTACCAAATCATGATTATAATCACCTGTTAACCTTACCTGTTCAGTGGCAGGTCCATGGGGGTCCTTTGACTTAAATTAAACTCAACGTAAGAAATACTGCATTTTTGTTCTATGTGGTTTGCTGTTGTTGTTGTTTTTTGGTTTTATAAATTTGTCTATACTTGTTCTGATTTGTAATTGTAGATATATGCTATATATACCTATAGGTTGACATACTTGTAGGGATTAAGAAAGGAGCTAGATAACTGCTTTTCACGATGACCTTACAGCTCTTGTAAGTTAGCAATAGAATATGAATAAAATATTTTATTAAAGAATAAAATATTTTTGGTTTTAAACTAGACACTATATAAAACAAAGCATTTGTGATTTTAGAAAAATGTTACACTGAATCAAGACTGATTTATTATATTTAATGTAATAAAAAGTCATGCATATGCTAAACTCTTATATTTTCTTTTTATATAAAAAGGTCTATAGAAGTGAAAAGAACAAAACTCTGCCCCCCTACATACCCCCCCCCCACCACCCTCAAAAATGGAGGGAAAAAATAAAATTTCTGTCATAAACCGGAGGGCCAAGGTTTTTCCTTAACCTCTTTTCCATGCCCCAGACCTTGAGGGTAAATTCATAAAAGTGCAGGCTGTTGGACAATTTGTCTTTTGACAGGAGGGACTGATGGAGTCATTGGAGGTTGGTCATTGGTGAGTGGCGGTGCCCAGGCCTGGGGCGGTACCTATGGGGCAGGCAATTGGGATGGAGGGGGTTATTCAGCTGGCTGTTGCCTGAGCTTAGACTGCTATGTTGGATAGCGCTCCAGAGTGTGAGGGATAGGGCTACCATCTGGCCCTGAAGAGGGAATTGGGGTGGTGTGTCAGATCAGAGCAGCCAGGGCCACTGGTGAACAGATGTTCCAGGGTGAGTGCGTAGTGCACACGGGCTCTGGAGGGACTATGCGTCCATCAGTAGATGCAGAACAGCAAAGCTCTGACCTTGAGTGAGGATAACATCAACGTCTGACTGCTTTCTAAGACAGAAAACAACACACATGCTCAAGGTTCTCTAAGGATTTCTAGTGATTTTGAAAGGACTTTGCCAACACGTGTTACAAATCTTAAAATGTATTAAATTATTGAATGGCTTCCAAACTCTTTGCCTGTTTAAAATACAATGTACAGTTTAACATATAACTGTAGTTTTATTGGTGCTTATTTGGCATGTTAGTCTACACTTAGTATAGTTTGAAGTCAATTTACATTGTCGAAGCTCGTTTTTTTGACAAATGGTTCATGAATGGAGGATACGATGGGTAACATCATGCCTTCCCAACATATTAAAAAAAGGTTAGTCAGTCAATTATACGCCATTAATTTCACACCCTGCAGGTATAATCATCTCCAAGAGTATTACACACTATGGGAAATTTATCTATTGGAAAATGTCAAGACAGACAATTAAGTCCTCATGTGGAATGTAAAAAACTATCAATACATACAGAGAAGGACACAAGACTGATCAGCTGTCCAGCAAAATCGGTGCTAAAGGACTGATTCTATGGAGCTTTGCACCAAAACAAAATTATTAATTAAGCTTTGCCTTTAATAAAATGGAACATCATTCAAAGCCAGTAAAAACTACCATACGTCTTAAAACTAACTGTCTCTACTAGAAAGAACGCTTGTGCTTATGATAGCTAATTTGATTCATTCAGAAATGACAGTTCCACGAAATTAATGGAAGTGCTTAGAAATATAAACTGTACTGTAGTGTGACTTGTTTCTAACTTTATAAACTGAAGTGTTACATATTATCTGTGCACATCTGGTAGCTGGCAGCTGCTGAGTGCTTGACAGAGGAATTCTTACTATATTGCATTCTTTAGAAAATGTGCTAGAACTCATTGCTTGGGAGAGATTGGTGGCTGTGTCTGAGGTCAGCAAGGCTGGACAGGTGGATCATCACCCAGTGCTGCAACATGACCCTTCCTGGATGCCCTAGTCAGGGTTAGGCTTAGTTACACCTTGTGAATTCTAGGGTTAACAGCAGTAATTGTAGAATAACTCAAAGACATAAAACATTATGGGATCAAAAGACGTGTTTGCACTGTTATTTCCTTCATAACAAACAAACAAATCACATATACAACACCAAATATTTTTCTATAATAGCTGATTATTCTTTGATGTACTGTAGATAGTCACAGTGACAGTAGAATCAAACAAAAAGAACAAAAGGATTCCATATTTATACTTTAAATTGATCTTGGAAAAAATTTAATAATTAAATTATTATTGTTGCTTATTCTTTCTTTTAACTTCACTTCAGCATCAATGAAAGACACAAGGTTAGATCAATACAGTTGTCATGGGCCAATTTTGAGTGGCCAGTAAACCTCAGATGGTGCAACTGCACTGCCCACATGCACCATCGTATCATCTTAATGAAACCAATTTAACTTGTTTGAGGTATGATTCAAAAGGCCAATATGTTCAGTTATTACAGTTTCAGTATCATGTTTGGTATTTTATTTGTTTATTGTGTTTATTTGTTTAACATGAAATAAAAAAGCTGTTGTAACATCATAACAGTTACCATACCTATAGGGTATTTGCCACCCTTGGTGTTGTCAGATTAATATTATTCATATATACTTACCGCTATTTTATTATTTCTAGACTACAAAATAAAACACAGGCACAGACTACAAAGTAAAATAGGATGGCAGGACTTTCACTGCATGATAATTTATATATTTTTTAAATTTGTGGAAACTATTGTTCGCATAAATGGGATTTTATAGTTCAATTTTGGCGTGTGTAAAACATATTCCTTGTGTTTTATTAACAGCCATTAAGTTCTATTAAGATTAACAACTCTATCCAGGCTTGAATTTTAGCGTATGGCACACAGCATCTACTTCCAAGTGTCAGTGTTTGAATGGCTGAGCAGGGAAACTAAACTAAGCTGAAATTTAGCTTCACAATCTATAAAACAATGAACATCTGTTGGAGCATATATTAATTTTTTTAAATAACTGAGCAGAGATCACCAGGCGAAATACAGTTAAGCAGATGTCGTTTTAAAGTGGCAGATGGAACAATGAGAGGCGGTTTGGAGATTTTAAAAAGCGCTGCTAAAAGGTCAGATCAATTAAGAAGCCCGTTGTTCATTCCCAACAGACAATTAAGGCCTGTGGAAAAAGTTTCTCGAGGGTATGAAAACGTGATGCACCGACCACCGGAAACGCAACACCTTTTCATCAAGTCAAGGTTAAAAACTTCTGCAAGTGCCACCTTTGTCTGCCAATATTAAGTCTCTCACAAATCCATTTTCTTTTACTTTAAGTGACACAGGAAAAGAGAACTTCCAGCATCACATTTTAATGATATTGAAAACAAAGAGATGCAAGTCCATTAAGCAGAACACCCTGGTTATTTTATCAGTGATACCTACAGTACACTTAGGTCTGTGTTGTAGGTTTGAATTAGTAACTGCAGTCCATCTGCTACTATGCATGCTGTGTACATATTGCTGTGATAGACTTACTGATATTGTTGCCACGTCTAGAAATTTTGTTTATTTGAAGTACTTTCATTATTTGCCATATTTATTGGTCTGTGCCCAAGTATTCTCCTCGCAAAAAAAATACTAACTTTTGTGAGCAGTGTAATATCTGCTCATTAGTGCCCCTGTGGAGGTC
Source organism: Parotocinclus haroldoi (assembly GCA_034779995.1). Lineage (NCBI taxonomy): Eukaryota > Metazoa > Chordata > Actinopteri > Siluriformes > Loricariidae > Parotocinclus > Parotocinclus haroldoi. Next base: position 140,091 of record JAUZST010000951.1, on the reverse strand, counting down.
CTGTATCACAGCAGGACTGGTACAGGGACAAAGTTGCCTAAGCAACAAATTGACTGTGTTCAGTAATTGTAAATGCAAATGCTTCATCTGCATCAACAACCATTCATGGCAGGAACAAAGGTACAGTGATACAAGTAAGAAATATTGTACCTGTAGTAAACCTGCATCGATACAGGAAGGTCATGCAAACACAGGCAGAGTCTAAAGTCACAAATGAGCCTCTGAAATCTCTGGAGCTGTGCCCTCAGTATAAGATTATAAGAAAATAACATTTTCTTTGTCTCTTGTCATACATTAACATTTCATTAACATCTCTACTAATAATATTTGAACACATAGTAATAATAGCCTGAATAAATAAATAAATAAATGTTTTTGTTTGTTTCATTTTTATGAAATACACTGATATATTTTAGAGTTCTGGAAGACAATTGTTAAATTTGTGTCATGAAACATTAATAACATTTTAACATACTTTCATCAAACAGTAAAACATTTTTACCGTATAACAGTTATTTTGGTGGAGTTTCTACATTTTAGAAGTTCACTCTGGACTTTCCTTACAACAGAATTACTACAATAATAAACTTCCACACAGTGCTGCTTATTATGTTTTCAAGACCCTGCCCTATTTAGTGCTTTAATAACAGCTCAGCTAATTACCTAATAAGAATAATCCAGTATGTTTGAATGGAGAAAAGTAAAATACACTTGGCTTCCAGCACCGAAGTCGAGCTCCACATCACAGTGTCAGCGTTGGAGCCACAAGAGGGCAACATTTGTTTTGATTGTGACTCTCCGTTCTCCCTGGGTGCTCTCATTTTCATGTGTGTTGTACATTTGCATGTGAGGAATGAAGAAACAGTTTATTTTGTATATGTACATTTAAAACATGCAAACAATGTGTTCCCAAAACTGTGATAAGCTGCTTCCATCTCGGCGTGGGTTACACTGAATCAGCCTGTTGTTCGTATGAGAGAAATAATCTCTTTAAGGCAACAATCTTGATACTGCACTTGACCATTGCCGTCAAAGGCCTCATGCATTCATGTTTTCATTGCTTATCTGCGACGATTTGCAAATGAGTAGCATGTTTTTGTTTCCACACATCACTTTCTCCCTTATTTTTTTTGTTCTGGCCAAACATCCATTGTTACAATGGTAGGGCTTGTCACTTATATACCACTACTTCAGAATTAAGCAACAACTCAACTGACATGAAACTTGGGCAGTAAGCACTCTATGTGAGTCTCTCTTCTAAATTATATTATATGAATGTTAAACTGAATAATTCAGGGTCTATGAATATTATTTTTTGTAACAGAATGTAATACTATTTCTTACTAAATAAGAATTAATCCATGTAATTTTAGCATTGAGATAGTAAAACACAAGTCACCTAAAAGACCTGAGTTTATATTCTAATATTGTGTCCATATTTGCAACATACGATATTCCAGGCAGACTATACTATAGCTGTACTGATATATTTCAGAGTGTTGTTCTTTTTTATTGAAAGATTCATGTTGGTTTTGGGAACAATTTTATGTAAATGTCTGATAGAATTCTATGCCCAATTATTTGAGTAATGTCCAGTTTAAGAATGGAATGAGCAGTAAGTGTAAGTGTATAGATAGCTTGTTTCATCTTACAGTTTGTATTCATAAAATTTACATATATCTCTTTACACAGTCTACAAATTTCCATATATGTTTCTAAAATAAGAGAATTCATGTAACAATCGAAGTGATCTGATAAAAAACAGATCTGCTGTATGCATAATTTACACAAAAATCCCAAACATCATTTATGACAAAAATTAATCGTTCATTAATTTTCATACCAATATAATCCATTTCATGAGGCAAGGTGGGAACTAGAGTGCCCAGAGGAAAGCCATGCAGACACTGGAAGGACATAAAAACATTTACATTTACGGTATTCAGCAGACTTACAACTTATACAGTCTTAAAATTCAAGCAATGGTGGGTTAAGGGCCTTGCTCAAGGACCCATCTGTGGCAGCTTGGCAGAGGTGATATTTGAACCCTGGACCTTAATATTTGAATATTTGAATCCAGTACCTTAACAGCTAGGCTACCACAGCCCGAAAACACCACAAAGGTGGAGTCTAATGTTCCAACTTGACACCTCTAAAACTGACTTCAGTCTAAATTTTCCTTATATAAGTGTCCATACATACATTACTGTCCGTCATTACTTCAAGTCAGTATTGTTTGCATTTTTGACAAAATAATTATTAGTATATACAATATTTCTAAATTGTATTTTTCTGGTATATGGTACAAAATCATTTCAAAGCTTATTGTGTTGGCGCTACATTAATGTTTGAGGATTTGTCTGTTAGATTTCTGTTCACATGCCTAGAGCAAGTAATTTATGATCTAGTATTTAAATGAAGATAGTTTATATGGAACAGGGTTCAGAGAAGCAAGCCAGTGGTTCAAGAGCCCCGCTGTTTGCATTGTCCTTGAGGAAGTCTCATCCAGATGTTAGAAAGGATCGGAGGGCAACCTGTGACCCTGACCTAATTATCACTTAAATGACAACATGATCTAGATAAGTAGTTGTAAGGTAGTGGATGAAAATTCACCTTGTATGACAATGACAGAGACACTTGTTAATGTAATTAACAAAAAATAATTGTCTGGCTAAAACACTTGCAGATGTATGCACCTACTGTAGACGAGATTTCAACATGCTAGGGAGGCTGTTGAACTGGAAACATGCTCTTCAGTACTGCTGTACAGATTGTACATATTGTACTGTAGTAGTAGTTATTATGTTTCTGTAGGCTCTCGTTGACTTCCCTTTCGAAACCATATTGGTACAGTAAAATGTACATCAGTTTTATCCTTGTTGTATTTAATTAACCCTCATTTCTACATTTTTCTCTCTTGATTCTTATTGATATTGCCAGCTCCATGATAATCTCACGGTGTTCCTAAGGGTTGAAATTATTCACAGTTATTCTTTGGAGAGCTTTTGCTATCCTTCACACTCATTTGGGAGAAAAAAAAGAAAGCACAAACTGAGCGAATTGCAATTTGGCTCAAGTGTCGCTCTCCACGTAATTCCAAATCATAAACTCGGCGTGCGTGAGGCGCTCAGCCCATGGCTGTTGATTTCACAAAGTAAGATAAAGGGATGAGTGAGAGAGAGCAGGATATGAAATTCAAGCAATTGTTCTAATGAACAACGAGCCCATTGCAATTTCTACTGCTGGTCATTACCTCTACAATGAAATGATCTATATGATGGCATGGCCTGTAAATGGGGAAGAGCAGGTTTTTCTTTAATGTGTGCATAGGTGTTAGTGCAAACTGAGTAATACAATGTATTTGCTAAGCAAGACTGAATTTGCACTAGTTATCATTATCCCAACTGAAAGTGACCATTGCTCCATAACTAACCAAGTGTTACGCCACTCTGTTTGATCCTTAACCATGATTTCATACTTGAAATATTAGTTTGATTTGAGATTGGTGTAACCAAACAAGCTTCTAGTGTGTTAAATGTAAAATATAATTCATCAAAATAATTAAGAGGCCACTTTAAATTATATAAAATTAGCACATCTATAAGCATGCAGGAGTTCCATTTCACTGTCTGATTAATTTCAAAACAGACACACATCATTCAACTTCATGATGTACTAAACCATATGTACAAGACACATGAAAGTTGTGGTTGAATACTGATTTTTGAAGTTAAAACATTATTATTATTTTGTTATAAAATAAATATCTTCTTAGTATTATTATTTGTATTTTAATCAAAGTCTGAAGATGCTTCTTAATTTTTAAGTTGGCATTTATAGCAAATAAATGCTTTTGTCATTGTTGCAAATAAATTTTATGTTTTCAGTAATATATAAAATAAAGCATTTAAGTGGTTTTTTATCAGTGTCTCAAAGAGAATGCAAAGGAAATTGTATATTTTTATGTATAGTAAGGAATGTATATGAGCTGCGTACTACTACCAGCATGACTTTTTATCTTAACATTAATGTAAATATTAACTGTGTGAGAAACATGTTGGGGAATGTTTTATTTCATATTGACACATTAATGTTTGGCTGGCACAGGGCAAATTGGTATCCCAGTACCACACAGGGCTTGGAGTTCTGGAGGAGGCTTTTGGTCAGCTTGGCATCATATAGGCATGACTGACTGTCTGAGGGAAAGGACCAGATGGGGATCATCCTCCTCAGTGACCCCTGCTGAGTCCTCTGATGCAATGGTGTCAAGTCCAGGGTGCACTTCTGCCTGTGCTCAGTGAATTCTGGCATTGATTCTGGACTCCTTCTGCAGGGAAAACTCATGTTACAATAATTTGAAAGCATTAAACGGGGTTTTGTGAAAGTCACTCAACCCTCTTATACTTTTAAAGGACAAAATGAGTAAGAAATGTAATGTAGGCCAGTTGTATTTATACAAATTAATTCAAATTAATGCATTTTATACTAGCACTGGGGTTAATACACTGCTCACAAAAATTAAGGGCTATTTGAAAAGAAATACGAAGAGGATCCCACAAGAACTGCTGAAAAATCTGATCCTGTCCATGCCCCATTGCTGCCAGTGTGTTTTTTATCAGTCTTGGGTGACCATACACCCTACTGACCAGTCAATGTGGGGCACTCTCATTCAGTTAAACATGCATTTGTTTACTCCCATGAATATGTCACTTACTGCTCAATTTCTTTTTGGACACTACATATTAATTTTGAAATATCAAATACCTAATTTTGTGAACAGTGTTTTTTGTAATCGTGTGACATGTATCTGATATTTTTTTTCTCTACTATGATATCAAATCCAGTTTTCTGGGTCAATATCAGTCCAATGCTGATTCCTTAAATCAGATCAGGACTTATCACAACATGAAAGTGTTTATTCAAAGGCTTTCCTAAAGAATGAAGGCATCATCATAATATGATCATAAATGTAAAAATTATGTCTCAGCTTTGTTGGATCTTCAACAACTTTCATCTTTTTTCTTTCTAGAAACTACAAAGTGTGAAATAGCTGAATTAAGTGCCAATGGAACTACATTTGAGGTGTAAAAAAATGCAATGGAAATTTACTGCTGAAAATTGAAATGCTGAAAAACTTGTATCCTCTGAACAAACTTATTGCACAGAAAAAAATATACATTTGAATACATTCAGGACATAAAAGGGTTCAATAGAAGATGGTAATTACCCATTTTTTGTGTCAGAACTACAGAAAAGATTGAATAGAAACTGTACTGTACCTCAGGAGCAATATGAGTATAAATGAAATACATTTATGGGATTTCTGATTTGATTCTATATACTCTAATAGGTACTAGTGCTTGTGCCAATCTTCATGTTTACTTGAGGCTCTCTGTTCTTTCTATCTCACATTTTTTTGTCAGATTCACTTGTTCAGTCAGACTTTATCAACATGTGTACAAGACACCTTTAAAAGCTAGTATCTATTTCAAGTCACAAAAGTAATTTGGGCCATCTCTCCAGTGAATATATTAGCCACAGAAAACTAATATTAATGATCAGACAATCACTAAGGCTTTAAACCCTCACTGTCTACATCAGTTTCCTGACTCCATTATTTTTCAACCTGACTATTTCCAGACAAAAAGCGGTAAGTAAATACACCCACAGTGTCAGTGTCAATGAATACCAGGTAAACAAAAGAAAGATGTATAATAGAAAGAGGACATGAAGGGGGATAATAGGGTTTGGATCATTTTTATGTGACACCAAGTAAATGCTGCCAGGCTGAGCAACATAAATAGAACACTATGGCGTACAAAGCTGCTCTCCCTTTGAGGAGGTCATTAATCATGGAAATATGGCCAGGGCTTTGCTCTCTGTCTGGTTGAGTGGCATATCACTGTTCCTCTGTGCTTTTCCTGCTTTCTTTAATCGCCAGTTCTCTCCCTGCTGCATCATTGGCTGCAGGGCAGAATGATGGACGGTGCTTAGGGGCGGAGCTGCTGCAGGATATCTGCTTTCTCTGATCATATTCTTAAAAGACAATTAGTGGAGAACTTTAATCCCTTAGCCACAGGAATAAAGATTATACTTCAAGGGTGTTTTCCAAAGCCCTTTCAAAAGCAAGCACTTGCTCCAATATTAACGAAAATAATGTAGGATTTAGTTCATTTTTCCAAAGAGATGCACGCATCTGAATGCAAATATTATGCTTGACACATAAGATGTGTTTGTAGTAATATTTTCCTTTTGTCTGCTCTGGCATTTTGGGTTTTTTCCCTTTAATCTATCCACCCCCTCTCTCGTTTTTACCTTACTTATCCAGATCAGTATTGCAGGGGTGCCAGGAGCCTGACATTCACTGGATATAGGCAAAAATGCACTCTAGATGGGATTCCAGGGTTCACAGTGCTACAAAGTGGTCCCTGGTACACCAGTCATGGTTGTGTAACACCTGAAATGGTGGTCTCACACACACATAAAAACATACAACTGTAGTACAAGATGTACACATCAAACATTAGAAAGTGTGCAAGACCACCAGTCAAAACAGTTTAAACTCACATCGTACACATATAGCTATCACATACAGTGATAGAAAATCATTATACCCCATCAAACGGCTTACGTTTTGCCACATTACATCCTGAAAATTAAAATGAATTAAATAATGAGTTGAATTTTATTTGAATTTAGTCAGTCTGTGCAAGTGTCAACAATCAAAGCAGGACTGTGTGGTAAGAAAGTTGTGCATGGGATGCCATGTGTCAAAAGCTCTAATTATCAGATGATTTTGAAGTGAAATCTACAACCAAAGTTAGCACACCACCTGATATACAACAAATCTACTGTGAAGCATGGTGGAAGCAACATTATATTGTGACTGTGTTTTCTTCAGCAGGGACTGGAGAGGATTGAAGGGAAAACACATGCTGCCAAGAATACCCATTTTTTCTCATCACTGGTATGTTGTAACGAGCAATGTGTAAACAAAGCTGGAAAAGGATATTTTAATACTTTTTCTTTCAGGCTGTAAAACAAAAAAAATTTGACTATTTCGAAGCAGATAATTATGTCTTATAGGCGATATATATAAAAGTTATTTACCAGCATGTCCCACTGCAGTGCCCAGAGATCATTTCTACAGTGAGTGAAGGGCATCTCCTGAGGCACACCAGATTCTCTTCCCCTCAGGCCAAAAAAACATCATTAACACTATTATTGTTTGACTCAGTTTTTCTCCCACATATCTCTTCCCTGCTAATTCAAAGGACTTGCATTTACAATGCCAGTTCTCCTGACTGTATAATTTCTATAGAGATCGCATATGCAAATACTCCAGGATTTTAACTGTGAGGATACACATAGTCTGTGTGCAATTATGTAAATCCTTTTTGGTTATTCATGTGGTTATCCATTGCACGCATTCAGTCATGATTTGTGGCATTAACAACTTGGATTTTGCAGTGTTAAGGCCTTGGCCAAGAAAGACAGTAGACATTCAATGTATTCCATGTGTGTGGCATAATTCTATGCCACAGGGGTCTGTTTATTTATTGTTGTTTACCAAAGTCAGCTGGAACTTGAAGGTACAAGCTCATTCACTCTGGAACATTGGAACTTTTGTGTGAAAATAAGATTGTTAGCCACATTGGTGGTGATGAAAATCAAACTTTCTAGCGTTGGTCAGCTAATGTGTGGATACATTGCATGTTTTGTATAAAACGACAAAAGACACAACCTCTGCAGGGCACAAACCTAAATATATTTTGCAACTTTAGTGAACCATAAGTGAGTCATTACATTTTTAAGACTTTACCACAGATCTTATCTGAACATTTGCCAAATCTTGGCATCCCCAATTTTTGCTTTAAAATGTATGCATTACAATAGCTTTTTAAGATCAGCAAAACATATGTATACAATATAATATGATTAGATGTGAGTTAAAAACTAACTAAACTCACACAAAGATCCCTGTGATACAGCACACACATTCAATTCGTTTTTCATTATTTTAAGGGTTTAGTAATGGCAATGGAGAAGTCACACTAGATCCTTTGCTAGGCTAATTTAACAAATGGTTACCCCCCAGCAGGATAAAATTCCTGACCATTTCAAGTTGTAAGTAATGTAATTGGCAGATTTACATCCAAATTCAGGTCTTCCAACAATACCTCTTTGATGCACTGCTACTTGTGGATATTATCATTATTATACAAATTTAATAAAACCTCACACCTGCCAGCTCTAAACAGTTATTGCTTTTGAGAGCTTGTCACATGCTGACAGGAAAGAGGATACACCGGAAGCAACATTTTGCTAACATTCTCATTCTTTGTAAATTACATCAAGTATATATGATAGAATAGCAGTTATTTATATCAACCAGCCACTATACTACACATTCTAAAAATGTGGATGCACCTGTTTCTGTTGAAAGATAAAATGCCCTTAACGACAAGTAAACTTAACAAGTAAATAAAAAAATATTTAAAATTACACAGCAATGAAGAAACTTCCGCAAAATGGTCAGTTTCTCCGTTTTTACTATTTGTAGCTGCTAGATGTATTATAAATAAAACATAATAAACTGAACCTCAAACTGAACCGTTATATTTTATTCTGTAAAATAGGAACAAATTCTAACTTTAAAATATTTATTTGTAGCAGTGACAAGACATTTATTTGCCATAAAGAAGAACTGGCCATAAAGAAGAAGTGTTTTTAGATATTGATTAATAGTAATAGATAGTAATACAAAGGAAACAAGACAACACAAAACATTTGTGTTATAATAAATCAGTGTTATAACTTGGGAAAGTTCAGAATTCAGTATTTCAATTACAGCTTTCATGTTTCTTGCACTTTTCCTCATTAAATAATATTTGGTTCAGGTAATCATCTAATCAGTACTACATTAAGTGGAATGATGCAGTATATACCTGGCTTGGAATTCATCAGATACTGGAAAGGAATTGCTGCCTGACATGTAAATATGTGGATTTTGAGAAAATTTGTCTCTTAAACTTTGCCAGAGCTGTATATACCAAAGCTAACAGCGTGGTTACACTTATACTGTAGGTCTTCAAAATATTATTGAAACCAATATACATGTACATTTGTTGTAGTTGTTTTTTTGGGGGCACAATTTATATCTGCAAACACCTTTTTACTATCTATGTCAATTTCTGATTTTCCTTTCACATTTTCCTTCAATTCTCAAAGGCTCCTAAAGGCCTCAGCAAGGTCCATGTTTAACTAATCCCTGTAAGAAACTAGAGTTAAAAGCTAAAGCCAGACATCATGTAGATGTTCCCAACCGAACAATTCTCTTTATTATTCATAGCATCGCCCAGGACGTACCGTTGTAGCATCTGCTTTTATTATCATCAGTGATATAAAGATTGGGCTTGGCACATGTGGGCTGCTGTTCATATAGTGTACCAGAAGAGAAACATAGCACAACTCCATGCTACATAGGTTTCCTGTTTTTACTCAACTGTAGTATGAGTCTTTGTAGGAGTACTTTCAGTTACAGACACTAAACTTGTACATTTTAAAGAACTCATTTTTTATGATGCACTTTAAAATAACTCTAAATCAGCACTGAACAGTCATACACACAACATAGGAAAAAGGAAAACACAATGATCATATCATAAAGCTTTAGAAAGAAATCTTAATTGTACACAAACAATAATGCATTTTTAAAACAAAATTTCCTGATTTTGGCTTTGAGGGATGCAATAGTGCTGTGTGGAATTGGTGTATATGGGTGTCTGTTGTTAAAGTCTTTGACTATGATACAGTAGCTCCGTTCTGCAGACATCAGAGAATACAATTCCATTTTCAGTTACCTGTGACAAACAATAAAGGTTTTAAACTGCTTTCAAGATGGCAGCCATGTTCCGGACATTGCCTGAAATAGGTGCCCTCACCCATTACTTGCTGGAGTATTTGGTGGTTTCTTGGTGTGGGAACGACATAGATACCCTGATGTGGCAGTCTTGCAATTCTACAAAAAGAACATGCAATTACAAAAAAACTGTATTAAGTCATACTGTAAACATGTACATGTACATGCTCTCCTCTCAGAATCTTCAAACTATGGTGGACATAGTCAATCTTAGGTTGGGCTCAATGACCCATTTTCTTCATTTTCAAACCTAAACCCATTGACAAACATGGTCTGTGACAGTTGAATGTCTTTGCTCTGAAATAACTGTTCATTGTTTTATGCCTCCTCTTCCACCCCCCCCTCCTCCTACTCTTACTCTGCCTGCTGATCTTTGATGATCGTTTCTATCCATGGTGAAACTTCAACAACCAGGGTTCCTTGTACTGGTATATATTGGTTTCTTCACATCATTACCCATATATGTGATGAAATATGATTTGCTTTGTGTAAGTTGAGACATCCGTACTTTAATTTTGTTTCACTTTTTCTACCTGTGCTTACGATTATGCAACCCAAGTGCATCACAGTTCAAAATGTGTTTTAGTGGGTGAAAATGCATTTGCAAGTTGTGTCTTTAGAGCTTAAGGTTCTGCCAAAATGGTGATTTCATTTCAATAAATGGGTTCAGGGCATTGAGCATTCTTCACCCTATATGAGGCACACATATGTATGTGCTATGTCTAAAATATAGCTCGAATCAAAATTTCCTACCTCCTACATACAATATACAGCATCATTAGCTCATAAAGAATAGAGTATCACTTCTTTCAACAATTGCGATTTGTCCCATAAACATATGGAAAATCATTGTTCGGTTTAAAATCATGCCGGGCACCCACAAAAACAGTTTGATTATGCTACTTCTTAAAAGTGCTTATTTGAAAAGTATCTTCCTGGTATCAACAGTATTATTCGTAATTATTGAATGACTACAAAGTGTATTGCGTAGTGTATATAAGCTTATATTGTTGATTTGTATGGTTTTTCATTGCTTTGTAAAAAAAATATTTCAGATTTGCTTTGTAAGTAACAACGTCATTGAGTCTGATAGACTGGTGCAATTAACATGACAAATCCTTTAAATAATTTTTATAATAATTTATTCATAATAATAATAATTATTATAGCCCTAGTTTGGCTATTATTATAGCCCTATTTTGTGTGAGATGTCAACTAGCATATTAAAAAGTTTATTTTTATTTTAGTTTATTTTTACTTTTTATTGTAGTAAACAATAATAATAGCAGTTAGAGTGCCCGATTTCCTCATATTTACGCATGCTTGTTTCACTTCATTGTTTCAAGTCCTTATTCAAAATGTAATACTAATTTTTTTCTTGATACTGATAATTTTAATTCTAAAAAAAACAAAATTAGGTGACAAATCACCTTTATAATGAAATCATTAAATTACAATAATTATGATATTTAATGATTAATATAATTAATAAATAATTATTAATAATATAATAATTATTAAAATATTATAAGTGACACACATTATAAAGCATAAGTTTTTACAGTGTAATAGCATTTTTTTTAACACATTTTCTCAAAATTGCCTCTCTGCACAAATATGATTTTAAAACCTAACCACGTCGCATAGAGACCAAATTAAAATCTGATCATTTGTTTTACAAAAAAAATACACCTTTGCTGTATGTTTAGCTAGAAGCCATACCACAAATCTGTCCATGTTAAGATAGCATTGCTCAAAAATGCTTAATTATTTTGCCTTGCTGAACAACTTCTTCCAAAGGTTTCGTGTCCCCAACTTGTGGAATCATTCATGTAATTATAGAGACGACTTGATAAAACACAAAACAGTTTTCCAGGTAACAATTCCTTTACTGATGAAAAATGTAGTGGCCATGTGAATAAATGAAAGTTCACCTAAATTTAATAACTGGCCATATAGAAGCAGAAACTGCAACCAAATGTTTTTGATAACTAGTAATTGGTCTTTCACATTTCTGTGGAGGAATTTGTTTTGTTTGTTTTTTTGCATTCTCTTTAATTCAGCCATTTAGAAGAAACCCCATTACTAAACACACCAGCACTTGAGAATCTGGATCTAAACTCCTCCGGGGGGGAATTTGAAGCTTGGGAGGTTTAATGCCTACTCCCAGTTAATTCCTGAGCATCCTAACAGGGTAACTTGAGCCTCATTTTATATTGTAGTTTCCCCAATAAACCATTATAAATCATTTCATTAATATTGTAATCACTTACATATATCATCATTACATTCATACATATAAAGTTTCATTCAATTTCAGTAAATCCTTGATGAGTTTTTTTTTTTTTGTCAGTGAGTGTATTTTGAGAGCAGTACCATCATGTGCTTAATCATATTTGTGAGGCCGTTTGGAGTCAAATCTAAGGCCACATTAGTGATGTTTGACCAGGGATACCTTTAGATTTATTTAAATTGTAACACTGCTGCACAATGAAATAGCTTAAATTTAGTGTAATGCCAGAAGAAGTGGAGACAAATTCAGGTTTTATTAAACACAGCAGCAATCAAATCAGTAACATTATACAAAATGATCATCACACACACTCCAGACAACGCGAGCCAGGAACCAGGAGTTGTATCAATGTACCAGAGGGGCTAGGCGAGAGAAGACCAGAAAGATGGAATAAGAACAAGGTAACTAAGGCAGAAGCTTGCAGAAGGCATGAGACAGCAACGCACTGTGACTGAAATAAACTAGAGACTTCGCAACAAATGCTCAGTAAGACGGAATTTAGATGCTGGTGTGGTAATGAGAGAAAATAAGGCTTAGATACCGATGAATTAAAGCACAGCAACAGTGAAGCTTGGCTGGAAGTGTGACAGCAAAGGAGCTTGGGTGTTGAAGTCCAGGGTGCTGGATGGGACTGACGCAGGCATTGAAAAAGTCAGTGTCACCATGTATGGATTCTTGATTCTTGTCATAAAGGTTTTCCTTCATCATTGTTTTTACTGTTCATGAAGAATGAGGTCATCTGACTGTGTCTAAGGTAAATATTAAATTTGTTCCGATGAGCCCCCAGAAGAAATAGAGGAAGAAAAGTAAACAACACTTAGGTGCTCTAAATAATAGATTTGTTTGTGATTGAGGTTTTCCAACGTGAACAGCATGACCTGTTTTATGGCAGTCTCCAAACACACGGCACTCTCTGCCAACACAAGGCCTATTGAATATTGCATGTGAACAAATTTTTTCTGACAACTTGAGTGATAGTTTTGTACAAGGGATAAATGTTTTCTCCAGGAGAAGCTTGCTAGAGTGACAGAAGTTGCTGTTAATAAAAATTTTAATAATACATGGTAAATGAAGTTTTTCTGTTAACATGCCAGTGAGGAGAGCAAATGGTGTCTGGGGTGGGTCTATGGGGAACAGGGCCATGCATTTTTGTTTCCTTTGAGGTAAAAAATGGAGGAAGCTGCTTTGGTGCAAAGTCTGGGGAATAAAACTGTATGTGTGTGTGTGTGTGTGTGTGTGTGTGTGTGTGTGTGTGTGTGTGTGTGTGTGTGTGTGTGTGTGTGTG